>JAZHYW010036291.1:0-59594 GCA_037355805.1 Ixodes ricinus
CCCCCCCCCCCCCCCATAATAAAATATTCTCGTTGGTAAATCGGTTTTCTCGTAAAACATTTCAACTGTTTTGTTACTGCCACCGCGTGGTTTGAACGTCATCGCAACCTGCTGCTGGTGGCTATCTCCAGCTCGCCGAGAAAGAAATTAATGGCAAAATTAATACGCAGAAGGTAACAGCATCCAGCAGCAAGGTCAGCCCATGCCCAGCAGACGCCACGCGCAGCCATATAAGGGTAGCCCACTCAAAGTCATCTGTCAGCGCGATGAGACTCTGTCAGCTGCAACCACGCAGCTGAATGGGAATCCTGGAATAAGACCTGGCGCGGCTTCGTAACGCGAATGGTGGATGACATACAGGAATATCCCCATTGTTACCTGTCACGGGGGAAATAACATTTACCACCAGGCGTATAGTCTGAAGAAGAAAATGACATATCCCAGACAGCCTGCCGCGATTTAAATGTCTAATCCAGAATTGACAATTTTCATCGCCAACACTGAGTGATTCTTTCTGTTTTGGCTGTTTATTGGTTTTCTCCAATACGTCAGTAGGATCGACGTTGCGCGAGGAAAGGAGCCATTAGCTCGAGAAAACTCGACTCGGGGGCGAGACGGACACAGCGAAGCAGTAAGGGCAAATCAGGCGCCGTGTGCCTAGGTTAGAGAGTATTTCCAACTACTCGATCGGTGTGACCTGTTTTACAGGCCGCGCTTGTCATTAATGAGCTGGTGAGGAGCTGACGAAATCGCTGGTCACAAGCGTCAGCGCTCTTCTGTCCGCGTTCCCCGCCGCGGGGCAAACGCACCCATGCGCACTTGCGACCGACCGCCATTAAATTACAAACGGTCTCCGTGGTCTTGAGTTGATCCTCCTTCCTCAAATCTAGGCTCTCTAGAAAGTGCCGTGTGTGCGTGCGTGTGTGTGTGTTGTGCTGTGTGACGACTCTACTGGAGAAAAGCATCCGCCGCCGTGGTAGCCAGGGGGTTCATGATCGTCCTTCGATTGTTTTCTTCCTCTAACTGGAATTGGAATGTGTCCCTTATTTTTTTCTTTCAACTTTTTTGTCAGTGGATCTGATGCTCTGACCACGCCCATAGAGGCGGACTCTATTTGGGAATCGGGGAATATTCGACACGTTGCTGCTCCAGGTTTTCGGGACGAGCGCAGACCTCGACAGACAGAAGCGAAAGGCGACGTGGATCGAAGTTGAACTGTAAATATATATATATATATATATATATATATATATATATATATATATATATATATATATATATATATATATATATATATATATATATATATATATATATATATATCGGCGTTTCTGTCATCTTGAATATACCGAAAATTTCCTTTTTTGTTTTGAAGATGAAATAGTAAATTTGTCTTGGGGGTTCATATTTTTCAACTTCTCCCACAAATTTGGCGCCTGTGAAACATTCACTTTCATTTTAGAAACCGAAGCTTAGCCTCTCGAGATAAATTGATTGCGGATTTCTGTTCCGGTAGAATTGTGATTGATTGTAACTAAAAAAACATGCGGGTCAAAGACTTGAAGAGTTATTCAGGCCTTTGTTTTTTGCTTTGTTTTTGTGTGTGTGTGTGTGTGTGTGTGTGTTCGCCGTTTTTTTCATAAAATCGAATTCTCACAGTGACTGAATTCAATAGTACAGGGGTCACGTTGAAAAGGAGGAGCTGCTTGTTCTTGAGTGGGTATTTACGACTTCAAGCTACGCAGGGCTCAAATACAAAAAATGTAGTCCATGCTTTGGTGCAAAGGGATTGTTCATTTAAAATGCGGCTAAGAAAAGAATATCATTTAATGCGCCGTTCTTAAAGTCCATACGTAGAGTAACACTGTGAGAACGCATCATAAATGTAGGCGGAGTTCCAGCGGCAGTTTTATCACTGCACTTCAAATTGCATTAAACTGACTCAAATACTGAGTTTAAAGGAATAAAACAAAATTCAAGAAGAGAAAATATCCTGTGTCAAGAACAAATATTGAGGTCACTGTATGTTCCCTTATAGTATTCCGACTGAAAAAGAAGAAACTAGAGCGCGAATCCCGATGTATTCGATTATGTAAATATTGAATTTCTCGCTTCAAACTTGCCGCATCGCAATTACCACAAAAACTTCGCCCTTCTGCTATTCTCCTGCAGCATCGCATTCTGCTGACGCCAGATTAAGCCAAACATATAGAGGCCATAAATTGACTCATAATTCCAGTCATTTCATTTATTTTTTCCAAGACATTGAGTATCGGTTACGACTCGATATGACAATCAATGTCAAATGCGTTGACAAATTGTCGCAATAGCGATAGTGAGAAGAACGAAATAGGCAATGTCAGTCTCACGTTCTTCTATATCGACGCGAGAGTTGTGTAGTTAGAACACTCTACATTCTCTCCACGAACCGAGAGACAGAAAGGCTCCCCCCCTAAAGGCTGAACGGCGTGAGCCGCCACCAGTGCGAGAAGTGGCTCTGGAATGGGGAGACGTTCTTCAAGTTAAAGAGGTTTTGCCTCCGTTCCGAAAATGTCAGCAGTGCTACGCTAGAGGAAAATCCCCCCTCCTTCAATACAAGTATACTTCAGTTTCCAGTCATGTCGGGCGTGTCCAGCGAGCATGAAGCAAGAAAATCAGCGCGAATAAAATGACACGTTCCGCTATCCCACTTTTTTCGTGCCCATGCTCTTCCTCTTCTATTTCGGCATTTTTCACCGGGCATGTCGTGTATTACCCGCTGTAATTTCACAATACTACAGGAGCCATTGTATACAAGAATAACACAAATCGATAGGTCTGCCTACGGCCCATAGTTACGGCGCAATGCGGCGTAATATACTAATGCCACAAAAAAACAAGAAACAAAAAGAAAAGGAGGCTGATTACATATATTACTTTCGGGCGTTATAGTTTTCGGCATATTTTATTGCTGAATGGGATACACAGCGTTATTAAAGGTATATAGATGAGATGAAGAGTCTCAAGAATTGTCGACACTGTGAAAACGCAATTTAAGGAATATTTAGCGACGCAGAATTACTGAGCAGACAATACTTATCTCTACCAGGGCAAAATAAAGTGTTCTGAGACCCTAGTGAAAGTATTTTCCTTACGTTTAAAGATAGAGCTCTACTTTATCAAAGTTGTAATGCTCTCACGCAGAGGGCTTTAAGAGCAAAGAAAAGAGCAAAATAGTTTGCACCTAGTGATTATCTAATGATGTGGCTCTGCTTAATATATCGAGTGATGCAGCCATTCTTCTATTAGAGCGTGCCTGAAGGAAGGCTTTAACAAACATCGCGCGCAGAGAACATTTACGCGATTGCATGCGCGAAATGTATTGAATAAATAGTAATGAAAAGGTGTTCAATCAAATGGTTGTTGCGCGAAATCGTTAACGATATGAACCCATATACTCTCTATTACGCGCAATTCGCTTCTAACAAGTGGATAACGACCAAACGCCTATTTCAAGTTACTTAACTTTGTAAACCCGCAGCCAGCCGTTTCGTTTTTCCGGGGCATTAGCGAGTCCTCTCCCCCCCCTATTTTACACTCCCACGGCTCGCCGCGGGGTAAAGACAAGAAAGAATATCACTCGCAGCCGTCGCCTTCCCCTGCCTGCTGTACCCGTCTTTACCTGACAACATTGTATGTGAGAGAATGCCACGAAATAATGCACAAGGTTGACGCCAGCGAGAACAAACTCGGAACAAGCGAAGAAGAATAAGTCAGTATTGCCAGTTGCGTGCAATATTACGCTCCCTACACTGTATCTCGTCGCAAGAGTTCATTCGCGGCCTAGAAATAATCGCCTATCAGGCCTATAATAAATGACGTCTAAATTACTGGGGATTTGCGCTGCTGAATGACAATAATCTAGAGGCGTTTGAGAATTATTATTTCAAGGCGTTTTACCGGAGCCTCTTATCTCGCAAATGATCTCCGGCTCATAGTTTCCAGAGCTGCAGAGAATTCGTCACTGCGCGCTGACCGCGCTTCTCATTCAGGAATCGTAGACTAATTGATTTCATGAGGTTTACTTCCAGTACCTAGCAACGCGTTGTTGCACGAAGAACAATGTCGGCGCATTCGTCTCATTGAATTCGGCATCGCTGTCATAAAATTTAAAATGGCGCGGACACATCTTCCACTCAAATACGGAGTAATGCCAGTTTGGCTCTGCTTAGTCACCACAAAGAAAATACGCTTGAATTCCAGCAATATATTACGTTGCGAGAATAAATTGTTGCCGAGAGGCATCTTCAGTCAGCAGCGGAGAAAATCAAGCATGGTCAAGTGCCGAGACGATGACATGATTAATTTCAACGTTGTCTGATGCTATCCATTTCATTGAGGCTAAATATTACCAAGAGCGCATAATCGAGTAAAATATGCAGTGCGGTAACCGTTACCGGTCATTTTCAGCGCGGCCTGATCAGCGTCCTCATGCGTCTGCTTACCGGAACATATCACGGTTCTCCTTAGAGAACATCGCCGTATTCTTTGACGGCTGGCGGCGACAAGCACTTGGGTTTCAAGCATTGTCTCTGTATATTCTCGGTATACTATCTATTCCACCGTTATCTTGCTCAGTACATTCCGGCATCTCAATTCATTCGATTTGAAAGTACATCTAGTATTCGATCTTCTGAAGCACGTCGAGCTACTACGTTTCTTGGCGAGCCGTAAATTTCCGAGTTGCCTTCTTCCATGCCTCTGCCGAGCTTCAAGCCTTCCAGAGCTTCGCGACTACTCCGGTCTTCCACCTGCGGTTCCCGACGGACTTGCCATGGCGACGCGGCTCGATTGCGACGCCCTACAGAACGCCGCACCAGACCAGGAGCGTCAGCGGCCGTCTCCGCCAGTTCTGCTTACAGCGCAAGCCACGTCCAGTAAAGATCGCGAGTTCGCCGCTTCGCGCTACGGAGAGCAGCAAACGTTAAGGAAAAGGCTGTTCTACAGAGTCGCCAAGGCGTTGCTAGGCGACAGTTCTGGGGCATTACACCCAATGTTCGAGCTGCCGATCACCTGACTTGGGACGTTTCAGTCGGCCGAGGGAAGGAGTGCACGGGAGAGAAAAGGTAGCAGACGCTCAAAGTGAAGTGAAGAGGACAGGGGCGGTCGATAAAATGCTTCGAGACGAGACAGTAATTGGATGCGACCCGAAGCTGATGGAGCCGTGGATGCGGTTCATTAGTTCACGCAGGAAAATCGAGGAGCTCATCGCTGCGCATCAATAAATAGATTTGTTATGCTCTGGGAACAAGCAGATAGAGTTACATGTGATAACATCATCAAAGTAATTGCTACATGCGGTGGCGAGTCTCATCATTTCAAGGAATATCTTATTGATCTGAACTGAAAAAACTTGTCCCGACCCAGGTCGTCACAAATGTCTAATAGATTCGTCGTTCCTGAAAACACTCATTCTTATACTCAGAATGACATGTATTTCAGTCCATACCTCTATTTATTACTTGTGGCAATACCAGAGTATTGCTACTGAGCGCGTACGTGGTGCAAGCTTCACAATGTTTTGCACGAGTTTACACTATCAGGATAGTCATTTTGACAGAAGATAGGATATGAGTTTGAGCATGCGGTGAGTGACGAGCTCAGCTATGGCAGTTCAGTGGCATTCCCAAATACTCAGAAATTAATACGCACTGAAATTTCAACGTCAGTTTGGCGGTCATTAAATAAAATTACTGGCTGTCATCTAATCTCGAGATAATGTACCCTGCCTTCACTGTATGCTGTCGCCGAAGCTTGCCTCCCGCAATAGTCATCCGTAGGAAAATTAACGCACAGCGCGCCGATAATACGCTGAATGATGCTCCTGAGCCGAGGCTCAGTTCAGCGCCTTGATTACAAATGGAAGCGCATGACATGTACCTGATGCGGCTATTGCTGCACGAATCTGAATAAGCAATAATCATCGATTATTCAAGAATAATCTGGTTGTTGCGCTGTTTATATCGCTTCTATTTCAAAGATGCCGAAGCTGGCCTTTCCCTGCTTATATTTCTGAAGGAGAAGCTCCAGGCATATTATTAAGATCGTCTCATTCGACAAACATGTTTGCATTATCTGGAATCAGTTCTACCCTTATCGGGTACAGACAGCAACTCTTTCAGGCTATTGTCATTGCACGTGAATTGAATAAGTTAACGTCGCTTATTGTACCACCAGACGCGATTGTTTATAATCAGTGTGCACATCAATTAAATTGTTTATTTAATTTAAATAATATTTGTTTGATTTAAATCAGATTACCATGATTAAAATCATCAGAGCTTGAAATTGTATACCTTTATTGCAGATTTATTTAAACGTGACAGACTGAGGATCACCGAAAACTGCGCGATAGTTAAAGAATTATCTTTAACAGATTAATGAACAGCGTCTACTTGAGTAGTCTTGCCATAGCTCCAGCCGCGCTAAGTAATGCTTTTTGCGCCTGATTCGTTTCATAACACAGGCACTTGAACACTCACTGACAAGAGCAATTATGTTCAGAATATGTATCTCGATTTAAATGAAGGAACAAATGGATACAGAGGAAACATATGATACACGCACGGTATTCATAAAAAATTTTGGGATTTGGGATAAGACTCGAATTTTGTTTTATTGTATCATAGTGAAGATGGTGTGATTTAAATCACAATTTAAATTCATATTGGTTTGTCTTGTTTTATAACATTTCCATATAGAAAATTGCCTGTCAAGGTATTTCATTGTGTATAATAGTGAGAAGCCCCATCGTGGCGGAGTTTCGGCAGGAGGAAAGGCATCTCAATAGGAATGCGTTTGTTCTTGAATTTGTGTCCCTTTAATCACAGGCCCGCTATATGACAGCTGTAATTTTCCTGACTAGTGAATTTCACGTGAGTACGCTGAACGTTGATCATCGTTTCATCCAAGAATAACAGGCACTAAAATCATATCGATTCTTCTTAAATTGCAGTCCCACAATGCCATCACTCGATAAGCCTGACGCTCTTATCACTTTTCATCGCTCATCATCACTCATCAATTGCCAGTCACCACAGCGACGCCATCACAATTACCACAGATTCACCATCGATTTCCTTGTTTGTTAACGGGCAAGCAGGGCGTACGGGCGCCTATCACCGCCTGGTATGCTCACTGCTCTGCAATAAACGTCCCACATTACTCGCCACAGAGGTGAGCCAACTTCGACGGAAAGATTTGGCTGACATTCTACGAGGATAGCTCAGCTTGGGCATCTGAGCTCGGGTTTCACCCTGATGGCGTGATGGCTGCATTTGTCGGTTTTGCTGTTCCAACTTCTCATAAAGAAAGAATAAAAATATAAATAAGTATATACGGGGATGACACATATCCTTTCAACGACGTTTACTTGGCGACGAAATTCACGCTCTACCCTTTACACAGAATAAAGAGGGACGAGCGAGAGGGGAGCAACCGGAAGTAGGGGAGCAGGGTGATGCGCCTGTCCTGCGACGTCTGTCCTCTTGCCAGGGCGTTGTATCGTAGCCATGTCTGTTCTCTAAATTGAGGTTCAAAATTTACCTGTTCTGTTCATGGTCTTGATAGCCATATATCGATGACGTTGTTTTCGTTAACAAGGAAACCACGATTCGCGTCCGTGTTTGCTTATATTCTTGATTCTGCGGGGGCGATTTGAAACAATCTTCGGTGCCTACGCGATGGGTGCGTATTAATGGCCTGAAGTTGTTCCGTTAGAGCGGCCGCGAAGCCGATCATTGATGTATACCGTCTTCGTCTAGACCGATGGGCTCGCATTTGAACGGTTGCCATTCTTCTGTCTCATTACTCTTCTGAGTTTGGATTATAGCTCTCCGCGAGGCGGCTCTTGGGATTCTCTGGTTGACATAACATTGCCTTTAACCTGCAAGAGAAGCTGCTGCGGTGTCGAAGTTAATGGCGATAGATTGGATGTGAAAACATGGACTGGCACGCTTGCAGTGTTGGTAGTTATATTGTTGTTGCTGTTGTTTTTTAGCATTAAGAGAACAAGTAGACGATTTGACACTGATCGTTATTTTGTTTCGTTGTAGAGCAAGATATAATTCTGTTTTGCCAAGATTAGTAATGTGTCATCTATCTGGACCGACTTGGAGTGGGCACTCTGCTCTTCCGATCGATGTTGGAACGCTCAGAGGATCACCGTAATCTGTATGTGTCGGCTGTAGCTCCACGGGTCTCTTGAATTTCAATTTATTCTGTTTAGAATGAGTAGCAAAGGTCACTTGACGGTTTGCAGAACTGTATCATCATCCACGGGGCGGAATTTATGTTCTGGTCTGTGTATTCACATGTATTCGCTGACGAAGGACAGGTATATCTCGCTTATACCACGGGTAAGACATGAACCTGTATTACTACACGATTTTTGAAGCCAGATATCTCTTCATCTTCATCACGATTGAGGTAGAGCTGAGAACTCGATAAGGGTATTTCGCAGAGCTGGCGTTCGTATCAGACTCTTCTGAATTTAAAGCAGGAATGGAATGTCCAAATTAGGCGGGTTATTAGTCGCCTATGTCCTACGAAATTCTGAAGAGGCTGGATGGTATTATGGCACCTGAGTTTTGATGTATGGCTGAACTGAAATAATTATACCGAAAATGAAATCACAGCATTACCAAGTAACGTGAGAGCATAATAACTAGTCCCTTACGACTTCTGAAATCCGGCTATCCAGTGGTTGCCCTGTCTTATAAAGCTATTATTCCTTGGGTCGTAACAAACTCTTCCCAAAAGTATCGCAATTTTCCGTACTTTCATTAACGCGTTCCACCGCATCCATCTACTGGGCCACAGATTGACTCGACACCAGCGCTGTCTTCTCCATGCATGTCCAGGTGCTAAGCAAGCTTCCAACATAATCAATCAAACGGAATCTAGTTGCCTTGCGAGTAAACATATTCACCTAATTTGTGAGTGTGTGGTAGAGCGTTTCGGTATACATTTATTTGAGCATTGTCAGATCAAATGTTAGATTCGCGAAAGACACGCTGAGCACTTCGAGTCTAGCTCATGCTTTGCGCTAGTGAAGGTGAGTCGAGAGCCGAGCACGTCCAATGCGTAGTCTTGGAGACATTACGCAGAATCGGAGCCAGATTCAGACGCCATTCTCTTCCTGTATATGCGCACATGTTCCCAGACATACCACGAATGGCGCCACTTTCCCAGGATAGGGACTTAATGAGAGCCGAGTACCCCATGCACTTATTGCGGCACACGAATATGCCCAATTTGGCTGCACGAACAAAGTGAGCCACAATGCTACGGACGCGAAATCATCGTTTCTCATCAGCGAACGCAAGAAAAAAAACGTCTCGGTTTCTCCATTAATAAGACTGAAAAGGAATTGCTGCGGCGAAGACAGCCAAAAAAGCTTATAGGCTCCTCTTCCACATCATTATCCCAGCCCAAAAAAAGGCATAAGGTATTCGATTGCAATTCTTTTATTCTGTTATTTTTTGAGTATGTTGCTTCCTCAATCATGTGTAATCAAAAATATAATACAATACAGTTTGAAGATAAAAAAGAATATAAAAGGTGTTGTGAAGAATCTGATCTTGAGTTTCGTTCTGTCATATTTGGTGACATACACAGAGCTGAAATATTCGTACTTACGACATATCATGTAACTATTGGATGTTAATACTTGTAGCATTGTGAAGGTTATGCATCTTTGTACAAAATGTACAAATTTGCCTTTTGACGTTAGAATCTCAATTAGATTTCTGAGCAGTTAATTTAAAGAAGAGGCAGTTGAAGCACATTAAATCCTTTACGTCATAATTTAAAGATGACTTTTTTAAATAAAATTGTTAACCATTGCCTTATCTGTTGGTGTTTTTATAGGAAACGTTTTCCTAAAGTACAAACTTGAAATTTTTTCAGGGAAATAAAATATATCTGATTTTTCAGTTTTATAGTGATAGGTTTATCACGATATAGTGTTCATTCATGGTATAGCGCTGTATCATTTTTCCCTTCAGTGCCATGTAGTTTCCAGTATTCTGTTTAGCACGCCGGTATAAGGCATATGACGAGGATATTTTGATTCAGTGTATTCAGATATATTAATGTGCTCTAAATTAGTTTGGCATTCTACTGATCAAAACAAAAACCTAAGGTTTCTCGTCCTTTGCATTTATTTAACTAATAAATCTGTTTTGTCTCTCTAAAGTACAAGTTCTAGAGCAATGTTTTTCCACTTATACCCGTTTGGTTAGCAGTGGCACGCTCGCAAATTTACGCAAATATTTACCTATATTCGCGATGAAGCGGGAATGTATGAGTCACGCGCTAACCAAGTTATTGAGGACGGTGCTGTAGTTCATTAAAATTCACAAGACGTCCGTAAAGATTAAAACATTTGTGATTATTTATTCGAGTAAAACAAAAGATTAGAGGCAAAAAAGAAATAAAGACAAGCAACCCTTGTAACGCCGAATTAGAGCGCAGCTCTGCGAGGAAGAGGAAAATAAGTAGCATGGAGTCCCCCACTAGCATCGACGTGCTTACCAAGTCACAGAAAATGCACATAATTATGAGCGTAGTTTTGCGGGATTTAGCGCGCTTCGCTACGAAGGGGAAGTTCTCCACCGAATTCAGCAGTGAAATTTTCCGCCAGTAGTGAAATTTTCCGCCAAATTAACGGGAATTTTCTTTGCTAAATTTAGCGGGGAAGTTTTCTGCAAGAATTGGGGGGATATTCTTCGCTAAATTTAGCTGGGGTTTGTCGTCGTCACGTCACTGATGACGTCATCAGCGACGCCACGTAATGACGATGACTTCATTGGGATGACGTCATCGTCATCGCCACTGATGACGTCATCAGTGACGTCATCAGTGACGTCGCCAGGATGTCAGTCATCGCGCGGTTACTGACGTGACGCTGCTCAGCGGAAGGTTGTTCGCCTAAAAAAGAAAAATAAAACATTATTCGTATTACTATTTATTCGCGCTGGTGCGCTATATCCGTTGCCCTTCTGACTGGTGAATTCGTCGAGGCACATTTGCGACTCGCAATAATCTTAACGAGCGCGAAAAACAATAATCTACCGCAGGCAATATCTAATGGCCAGTCATATGGCTCACAGCGTTGTGGGAGCATTGCACTGAAAGGCCAGAAGTAGTTCAACTCCGCTGCTCCACTGTTTTAATGAAGGCGATATGCGAGCTCCTCTGAAACCGCGACAATGATAGGCCGGAATTTACCCTGAAAATAGTCGATACGTTGCCAGTGCATTTTAAAGGATGACAATTTATCGAGGAAGTTGCCTTCGCTGCATTGTTGAGCAGCAAGCTGCTAGGCTCCGTCGACATTCAAGAGACATCTGAGTCAGAGTTGCGCAGCGATTTTAACGTTGGCACTTCTGATATTGTCTCATCTTGTTGTTAAATGACAGAGTCAATAATCTTCCTTTCATCGAAATGATTTCACGCGTATCGCGAGGCAAGAGTTCATCTGCGTATACAAGCAGGCCATGAGAAACACGCGGCATGACAATGTCTTGTAAAGATTGTTAGTTACCTGCCAACAGTAACACTCAGGTTCCAACATGGAATGCGTCAAAACCTGGCATCATCGACAAAACTTTGATATACGGAGTTTTAGTGGCACTTATCTACGAAGTCTGTCCTTATCTGCCACCACGAACAGCCAAGCCAGAGCCGGACAGGCCGGTAGCGTCGATTCCGATGAGACTTTACCTTCACCATAGATTGTTCGCGTTACGTCATCACGCGGTCACGGCGATTAATCGATGCACTTACCCCAGGTCGATATAAGACAGGATCCTCGTTTCTGGGCCGGGACATCCTGCTCTTTGAGATCGTCCCGCTCGTCCAATAAAGAACGATGTCCTGGGTTCCAGCAGGAGTGCATAGTCTGAATTATACCCAAGCGAGTTGAGAAATCCGCACCTGCCTACTGTCACAATTCATCTATTGTACACCGTAGGTACTTGCAAGACGAATTATATAAAATTGTTCTGCTCATCAAACACTTTTTCCTCGCGGTTACGCAGAAATGCGTTTTGAGTTACTGGATAGTAAGCATTTACTGGTTGCAGCACTACATACTTCGAAAATAAAAAGTAGTTGCTCTCTCGATTGTTATTGTCATCTTGAGAATATGGTCATTCTACAGTACGTGACGGCTGATAGTGTCATTTTTAAATGTTCAGTATTCATGTAAATTTACTTTCTGTTCACTTCGCAGTCAGGCGTTCAACTTCCACTATTTGCGAAGTCTCAAATTGCTGCACACCTCCAAGGGCATCTGAACATTGCAAGTAATGCGAGTTTGCAGAGGATGATGCCATACTTTGACTTCAGGCGAATACTTTGACAACATTATCGTCCCCAAAGGTCAGCGGCAAATGCCGCAAGTCTTCTAAAGGCGTTGGTGGTACCGACAAGATCAGCGTGCTAAATCATGCTAAGAATGAGCTGCTAAATCATGCACCAGCTGATCAGCACAAGCAATGATCAGAAGAACGGTATGATAGGAATATATGACAAAGTTCTTAATTGTATTACTCAATTCCTTTTAGGTAACGGCTCAGAAATCTAGTGATAAAACGTTCAAGGAGCTCTGCGTATTCTTGATGCAAGATACATAACTTCCACAATGCCGTAGGTATTAACGTTGTTTCCATGATCGTCAAAAGTACAAAATACGCTCTCTGACAACAGATATCATAATAGTGTCACCAAACTACAAAACGAAACTCAAAATAAAAATACAATGTTGTCCTGGCGCACTATATATGTTCTCTGTAAATACATTTACCTTTGTCATTTTCCCTACTGGTTATTGGAGTACATATAAAACATAAACAAGAACATAAAATACGTCTGATTGCAGACGAATTTACTAAAGAGATCTACATTCCATTGTCATGGTGGTGGAGAGAGAGTGTCTCAGTTTCTGTTGTCAGAAGGCCAGGCGATGGCAGAATTCGAGTTGGGTGATTGGCTTTTGATTTCACCATCACTTGACGTCAGTCTAAATTGCCATTTGCGAGCGTAGTTAGCGCCTGTTTTTCCAAATTCCCGTATGTCTATGTAATGTTACACTTGTAGAAAGTGATCACGGGGATCTCAACACAATCTGTTCCTGCTAGCTCTAGTGGAGAAATGTAGTTTCACTAGATGCAGCGACAAATTCGGCTTCCGATAGATTTAGCGGGGCATTGACGTTCCGTGACTCAACACAAATTTCCAATTTCAAATTACGGGAATTGAATTGGTGTTGAAATCACGTGACGTTAATTTCTTGTTAAATCTGAGAAATTGAATTTGTTCATAGGTGACGTGGAAAGTCCAGGTTACAAATCCCTGGGGAAATCTCCTAGTTTTTCTAGTCACTTGAATTCAAAACCTTTTCAGACAGAAAATCACAATTTCAGGTGTATATAGAGAGCAGATGGGTATGAGCATTTGAGAGCCAGACGTTGTGCTAAGGGGGGGGGTGTAGAAACAGTTTCCAGGTTTGCCTAGTCTGCTCCTCTCTCTCTCTGATAACTTGGGGAAGGCGTCGAAGCTCCCGCTGGGGTGAAAGCTCGAATTGAGGAGGAGGGAGAGGCATGGGATATAAGAGCTTCGCATTTCATAGATTTGTTTTTGAATTTTTTAAATCGTTATTATCCACAAGAGGGCGCATGCGTGATGCCGCCATACTACAGGAGGCAAATTCGGCAGCGCACGAGTATTGCAGCTAAATTGCCCCACGAGCTCCATGAGGTTGCTGCACGTGCAGAAAGATTAAAGCCCGAGCGGGTATGGTCAAACTCACAGATCGGTATAAGAGCTCGGCGTTCTGACATCATCGCAACCCGCAGCAGACGACGAAAATTACACTTTCAGAGTTATAATACGGATTGAGTGGCTGTGGTTGTGGTGATGCCACGGGCTTCGATGCTGATAGCGCTCACGTAAAATAATAAAGAAATGACGGTGCAACAAAATGTTTGCTACAGTCAGTGCTACAGCACGCGTGCCGCTGCCGAACAAAAAAAGGGATAAATGGCCGAATGACTCCAATTTGCTAAAAGCAGGTACTTGTGATATCCACATTTCATACCCAATCGTCTTCTTTAATGCATTTGAAGGCACAGTGTACCAGTTGAAGGGTAGCTTTACACAAGACGCCATTTTGTCACCTAGTACAATGCGACCAAAAAGTGCGCCGAGGAATACGGGCTGCGTGTCATCGGATGTTCATCCTGAGACAGACAGACATGTAGAGACTCTAACCTCTAGAGCGCCATAAATTCAGAAACTCAGAGCCATCTAGTAACTCAATTATCAGACTAAATTTGTGTAGGTACGGAGTCAACTAGCCATTACAGTCAACGGTAGACGCAATGAAAGCTCGCGGTATTTTCGTTGCCCAATTGTTTGTTAAAGATCGCGCCGAGAAACTACTACTGGCAGAGTATGAGTAAAACCGTTATGTGCTTATTCTTATTATCTGATTGTCGTGAAGCCATAGCGTGCCGAATTGAGGATTTGATGACACTCAAATGTGCAGAGCATAGAACTCGGCATCGAACAACAATATCCAACGTCTGAATATTAGGCGTCTGCCAAATTTGCTTTCACCAGTCAATAGGCCGCCATTACATGTACATTCTGATGATGATGGTTACCGAAGCGGCCAGTCTGAGTTTCGAAATCGTCCATTGGGATCACAAGACTTGTAACACCGCTGTGTTCGCGGCGTGATTTACGAACATATGGTAAACTATTTGACAGTATGCGCTGGTAAGAATAATATAAATAATGAGAATATCAAGATTTAGACGCATAAGGCGTTTCATACAGAAAACAAACAAAATCACAATAAACGTAAAATTAATAAAAGGTGTTTTGCTGGCAATCTGCCAATCTCGAAAATTTGCAGCTACATGCATTCCTTGCAATCTTAATATGAGCCGATGCCTGGAAACTGGCTCGTGTCAAAGGGGTCATTGCCGTGTCCTCAGAGTTCATGGCCATGAACCACGGAACTTGTGACGTTCGCGGGGAAGAGCGGCAGGACATGACGCGGCAGGGTGGGGCAGTTACTACTTCGTTTCAGTTTCCGTCCGAGCGCAGCTCGCGCCATGCGGCCGGAGTCACATGCTGTCACGCGACGCCTGCACTTTGTATCACCTGTTACTGCTACGCCTGCGCCTGGCCGCATTGTTCGTTACGGCGTAGGCGGTAATGTTCGCTACGGTTTGCGGCAAGCCCTTCATCGCCCTGACGGTTCAGGGATGACAGCACGTAGGTTACCGCTGGCGTCTGTGTCCAGTTAACCTGTTCGGCGTGTTCGAGATAACAATATCGCCGCGCAGGCGCCTGATGATCTCGGCCGCCTGATGCTCTGTAATCTGATATAGCTAGTAAGAGCCGAGGGCACAGTCCTTTCCATCAGCTCTCGGCGTTCATCAGCTGACGTTGTAATCTGATTTCGCCGCGCATCAGCGTGAGTTAGTCTCGACGTTTCTCTGTTTCATAACAAGACGACGCGCCGGGATTCGCCGAATTTGAAAGCAGACATTCATTGGGATCCTCGCGCCTGACGCCCAAATTCTTGTGCGACGTTTTGCTGACTGGCGGAGAGCAGCGAAGCACATGATCCGACGGATTACGCGGAACGAAATCACATCAAAATCAGTACTGGGAGCGCCGCAGCCGTCGTTGCTGATGCGGTCGCAGCCTTCACCAAACCACATGCGTTACCATATTAATAAAACGCAACTCAGATACTCATTTTAGTGCTCGCGAATCAGCAGTAGCACATCCGGAATATCGCGCAATGCCTACGCATCGTACCGTTGCGCTTAAAAAGTCATTTCTTGCGATACCATTTGCGGCGCGGGGAATGCAGCCTTCGAGTCAGTAAATCAGTTCGCCGGAATGTTTCGTCGCTTCGCATTTAAGCAGACGGTGATGGCCCGGGGAGAGGAAAGGGAGAACACTTGCGGTGAGCAGGGGGGAAAGGAACTGACAAACGGATCTGCGCATCCAAGGCCATGGTGATTGCACAACATGGTGAGAGCCATGACGTCATCAAATTCATGAGCTTTGCCTGAGAAGTAAAACACCAAAACGTGAGAATGACGGATCATGTTTTGGCGTAAGGGTTCAATGGTTACCGCCTAACTTCGTCGCAGACTGCGCTGAGCTGGCAAGATTCGGCGACTTGCTCGTCGGAAAGGCATTACCAGTTTATTAAATATAGGCAGATGAATTAGATCAAATATGGACATGGGGTCTTCCTATACGATACTGAAGAGGGCTGCATATCTTTAAACATCAAAATGAGCGGGAGTTGCCTTTGTGAGAAGGGAAAAAGGAAGAAAAAAATGTAGACGGGGCCCGCGGGTTCTGGCATGCGCGTTCCTCGCATAAGCAGGCTGCAGATGCCGGGTGGAAGCTGTCTGTCACATACATTTTTTTCTTCCTTTTTTCCTTTAAAGGGCAACTCCGCTTCATTTTTGATATTTAGAAAACTATGCAGCCCTCTTCAGGCATCATATAGGAAGCCACCCCATGGCTAAATATTACGATCTAATTCCTGTCTATATATTTAATAAACTCGGCCGCCAGCAAACTTTTCAAACGGAGCCAAGTCGCCGAAATCTGCCAACTCTAGCGTGCGACGTGAGGCGCAATCGTCAGCGCAGTCAATGCGACGGGGTTGGAGCGGCCAACGTTGAACCACTACGCCAAAGGCATGACTACGTCATCATTCTCACGCGTTTTGGTTGTTTTTACTTCTCGGAGCGAAACTGAAACGATGACGTCATGAGTTTCCTCCTCCCGGTGCTGGCTCTACGGCGTCCACGTGATCACCGTAACGCGGGATGCGCTTAGTTTGCGCTGCCCTGCGCGTTTATCGCATGTCCGGTTTCTCCGGCTCCCCTCCTCTTTCCGTGCTCCTCCGCCTCCCCTCTCCCCGGGCCATCACCGTCCACGCCATGCGAAGCGACCGAAGCGGTCCGAGCGCAGCCAAAGGCTGAGGGACGGTTCGCGACTTTCGAGAAGAGCATTCCTACGCACCACAAAGTAGTCCGCAAAAGTAACTTTTTTAAAAAACAACTGTTTTGTGCGTAAACATTGCACAATATTCCAGATGTGTACTGCTGAGAATGATTCGCAACTAAAAAAATGAAATATCTGAAGTTTACGTTTTTATTAACATATGTCAACGCATGTGGTTTGGTGAAAACACGTACATCGGCTGGCAACACGGCTGCAGCGCTCCCAGCGCTTGGTTTTTGTGTGATTTCGTTCCCGTAATCGTCGAATCATGTGCTTCGCTGCTTTCCTCACCGAGTCGCTTCAAAACGTCCTTTCGCAAAGGCACGTTTGGGCGTCAGGCGCGAGAGGTCCTAATGAATGTCTACTTTCAAATTCGGCAGGAGACTCCGGCCGCGTCGTACCGCGAATGCGTTGTAAACAAGAAAAGCGTCCGGGCCACTACAACTCACTGATACGCAGCGAAATCAGGGCACCCCTTTACCTGCCGATCATCATTGAACGCCGAGAAGCTGGTGGAAAGGACTGCGCCTCGTGCCCTTGTATATCCAGACAATACAAGGAAACATCAACGGCCTGGGTCATCAGGCACCTTGCAACGTGTATTTACATCTCGAAACTACGCCGAACAGGTTGAAAGCCGGACACAGACGCCAGCGGCCAACCTACGTACTGTCATCCCCTGTGACTAAATTTCAGAACGTGAGAGGGCACTTTTTAAACCGTAGCAGACGATACCGTTGATACACCCGTAGCAGACGAAATACTCGGCGAGCGCGGGCGGTGGGACGACCGGCGGCGCAGCGGAGTGATACAAAAGTGCAGGCGCGATCGCGTGACGTATTGCCGGCATGTGATTGGCTCCGGCCACACGTAGCTTTGGCTGCGCTCGGACGGAAGCTGAAACGAAGTAGTAACTCGCCCCACCTGCCCGCGTCGGGTGTCCTGCACACTCTTCCCCACGGAACGCGTCACAAGACCAGCGTGGTTCGACGTGACGTGGCCGTGACTCGGAGGACACGGGACCACATGCCGCCTGACGCAACCGGGAAGCTTTGGGTCGCGGCATCGGCTCATGCTTGCATCAAGATCTGCACAAAGCGAACGCGCACGTAAGCCTAAGTTTTCCGGAATTGATGCGATGCGTTCTTTAAGACATTCCTTTTTATTAATTTTTGCTGATTTATTGTGATTTTGTTTTGTGTTTTTCTATATGAAAGCACGTGCTATATGCGATACAAAATCGCCCGTTATTCTCATTATTTATATTATTCTTACCAGCACGCTCTCCATTCAAAATAGTTTACCATATGTTCGTAAAAAATCACGCCTGAAGTTTTAGCAGTTGTCACAAGTCTTTGTGACTTAACAGACGATTTCCGAAACTCAGACTGGCCGCTTCGGTAACTATCATCATCTAAATGTATATGATCTGTTCATGCTAATGGCGGCCTCTGATGACTGGTGAAGCAAGAATTTGAGGACGGGCGCCTGAACATTCCAGACCTTAGTTCGTCTGTATTGTTGTTCGATGCCACCGTGACAAGTCTCATAAGCTTCTATGCGCTACAGTTTTGAGGGTGTCATGTAAATCCTTGGAATTATCAGCTTCGGCACGCCCCAGACAGCTCATGACAATCAAATGTAAATACTTTTATCAAGAGTTTTACTCGACTAAGCGACTCGAACAGAGTAGTAGTTTCTCGACACAATCGAAACTGAAACAAATAGAGAAATAACTGTACAGCGAAGAACAGCGCAACTTTCGTACGTCTACCGTTGACTAGTATGTACTGGATTTTGACCTCCATTACCCTACACAAATTTAGTCTGATAGTTGAGTTACTAGATGGCTCTGAGTGGCTCTGAGTTTCTGAAAGGGTTATGAAGGCACTCTAGAAAGTGCTAGGGTGCCTACATGTCTGTCTGTCTCAGGGTAGACATCCATTGTTGCACTGGTGACAGCCCGTGACGATCTCGCGCACTCGGTGCGTGACTTGGGATAAAATGGCGTCTATACAGTAGCCAAAGCCGCCTGCTCGAGCTGAGTGACACCGTATTGCGCGCACTTCAAATGCATTAAAAAAGAAAACGATTGGGCGTGAAAATGGCTGAGATGTCACCAGCTAGGGTGCCTTCATGTGCGCTGCTTTGCTTTGCTTAGGTGGAGTCATTCGGCCATTTTGTCCCACACTTTTATTTTCCTTTTTTGTTCAGAAGCGCGTGAAAGAGCGTGTCCCTGCACGCGTCTGTAGCGCTGACTGTGCTATGGCGACATTTTGTTTTCGTCGATTTCTTTGTATTTTCCCCGTGAGCGCGCGCTGTCGGCATCGGGTACTACAAAGGGTGGCATCACCCTTAACAGAAGGACATTGAGAGCACCCTGAGTCACCACTCAAGCAAAAGCGCGGTGTGTATGAAGGCACTTTAGAAAGGGTTCATGTGGAGCGCAAATTCGTCTGCTTTTTGCGGAGTTGCGATGATGTCAGAACGCCGAGCTCTAATATACCGATCTCACCAGCCAGTTTGACTACGCCACCGCTGCCGCAATGCATCGAGGGAACTTTAGTCTTTCTGCACGTGCGACAACCTCGCTGGAGCTCTGCTCGTGGGGAGCACGAGACAGCACGAGTACTCTCGTGCACTGCCGTTTGCCTCCTGTGAACTAAAGTTATGGCGGCATCACGCATGCGCCCATCGCTTGGTGAGATCGGTCTATTGGCTGATTTGAAAAAAATTCAAGAAGTTCACAAATCTCTGTAATGCGAAATCAGAGCGCAGCTCTCTGAGGAGGAGGAGAGGTACGGCCCTCCTCCTTTTCCTCCATACCCTCACTCCTCCCCCTCCTCCTCCAATTCCGGTTTCCTTGCCAAATTTAGCGGGGAAATGACGCCCAGGGTTTCCCCAGGATCTAATCAAGGGGGGGGGGGTGTCCCAATGGCAGGGGGGGGGGCGATGCGAGGCGAGGCTAGATAAAATATAAAACTGCTTCTTTTTTAGTCCACTAGCTAAATTACAGACGTCTATTAACCAAATGCTCATACCCGTAATGTATGTTTCCTTTCTATATATACACCTGAGAGGTGGTGTTTTCTACTTAATCTGAAAAAAAGGTTTTTTTTTTAGATTCAAGGGGGGTGTTTAGAAAAACCAGGGGGGTTTCAGGATTTCCACCCCTAGGGAGGTCTGGGAAATCCCTGATGACGCCGCACGTAACCTGGTTTCACGTCACCTATGAACAAATTCAGTTTCTCCGCCAGATTTAGCAAGAAAATTAACGTCACGTGATTTCAACACCAATTCAATTCCCGCTAAATTTAGCGGGGAATTGAATTTGTGTTGAGGTCACGGGACGTCAAATTTCCCGCTAAATCTATCGGAGAAACCGAATTTGTCCGCTAAAATCTAGTGGGGAAATTCGGTTTCTCCGCTAAATTTAGCGGGGAATTGAATTGGTGTTGAGGTCACGTGACGTCACTTTCCCCGCTAAATTTAGCGCTGTTACGCCGACGGCGACGCCACGAAACACGGAAACGGGCGCCTAAGAGCTGCGCTCTAAAAAATAGTGGGTAGGCCTCAAGGCGTCAAGCATTGAGGTCATCCCACTATCCTTTCAATCAAAGCCAATCACAGCTCGGGGTTGTTCTGCCGTCACCGCAACTTCTGTGCTAGAAGCAGAAGACTTCCTCTCTCCACCACCATGACAATGGAGTAGCCAAGGTCTCTTTTTGAAATAAGTTCATGCACGCGAGTCCGGACGTATTTTATGTTCTTGTTTATGTTTTATATGTTACTCCTCAACATGTGTAGGAAACGTAAACTCAAAAAGATTCGGTAAAATAGTGTTTTAAAAGGGAAACATATATAGTGCGCCAGAACGGCATTGGTATTTGATTTTGAAGTTTTCGTTTTTGTCAAGTTTGGTGACACCTATTGCGCAATATACGAACATCAGAAATATCAAATATTTTGTACTTACGATAGATCATGGAAACTTTTAACGTTAATACCTACAGCATTGTGGAGGTTATGTATCTTGCATCAAAAATGCGCAAAAATCAGCTCCTTGTGACGTTTTATCACTAGATTTCTGATCTGTTACCTAAAGAAATTGAGTAGCTATACAATTAAACTTTGTCATATATTTCTATCATACCGTTCTTTCTAATAATATATGAATCATTGCTTATTCTTGATCAGCGCTGATTTAGCGCTGATTTAGCGCTGATTTAGCGCTGATTTAGCGCTGATCTGGCGCTGATTAGGTCGGTACCACCAGTATTGCGCGCACCGCTTTTAGGGCTCGCGGCATTTCGCTTTTGACGCCGGCGTTGGGTTTTGGGGACGATAGTGTATTGTCAAAAGTGTTGCTTAGCAGCGGTGCCGCCAGTGAGTCAAAGTGATAGCATGTCCCTCTGCAAACTGCGTGCACGTGGATACAGTGTTACAACAGATGCCCTTTAAAGGAGGTGTGCAACAATTTCAGGGCTTTGCTTAAATAATTGTGGAAGTTGACGCCTGACACTTTTGAAGTGAACTACAGAAAACAGATTTTGCCTGGATACCCTAGTTTTTATTTTAAAAAATGAAAAAAAGATCCAGGTTTTTGCCACCTCTCAACTCCTACATCGTCTTCCGGGTCACGTGCGCAGTGACGTCGACAGGTAGGGTGACCATATTCCTCAAGGTAGACAACGGGACATCTCAGCGGGGGGGGGGGGGCACTTGCGTTTTTTTGTTATTTTCGAAAAATAGTGTAGTGCTGCCAACCGATATTCTACATGCGTGCTATATCCAGTAACTCAAAAACACATTTCTACTACACGCGTCTTCGCGGGAGAAAAAGTGTTTGTGGGCAAGAACAGTTCTAAATTTTACTTTCTGGGTAAATATTTTAAAGTACCTACGGTTATTTTTGTAAAATATAATTGTGACGAGTAGGGATAGTTGCGGTTTGCTTCAACTCGCTTGGTGCCAATTTCGAAACTATGCACTCCTGCAAGAACGGGACATGGTTCTTTATTGGGACGAGAAGACGGGACGGCAGAAGCGGATCTCAAAAACGGGACTGTCCCGGCCAAAACGGGACGTCTGGTCACCCTATCGATAGGGTAAGTGCCATCAGTGAGCAGTGAGAACTCGTCCGCTCGTGACCGCGTGACCACGTGCTGGCGGGCGCAGCGCGAACAATATGGTGAAAGGAGCAAAGTCTCATCCGGGTCCGGCCATACCCGTCCGGCCCTGTCCCCCGTCCCCCTCCGGCTTCTGGCGGCTGTTCGTGGTAGCAGATAGAGCTGGCGGTTTTGTAGACCTAGGATAGATGGTGCCACTAAAACTCCGTATAATAAAAGTTTTGTCGATGATACCAGGTTTTTGACGCATTTATGTTGGAACGACAAGACTTATAGAAAAGTTACCTTTTATCGAGCAGGTATTCGCACAACTTGCTATCTTTCTACAAGACCCCCATTGACGTCATGCCGCGTGTTTCTCATGGCCGCCACTCGCGGCTGCAGGTCGGGGAATATTCATTTTGCCTCGCGATTACGCGGCGAAATCGCAACATTTCGATGAAAGGAGGTGTGTTTTCTGTCATTTGTAACAAGGTGAACAATGTCAAAAGTAGAAGATGCCAATTCTTTCAACGTTAAAATCGCTGCACAGCTCCTTTAAACCTCGTGACTCGAAGATTGGTCTCTTGAGTGGTCGTGTGGTTCTTTGGGCCTAGCGGCTTTGCTTTGCTTTCGAAGCTGTCACGTCGAACGATGCAAGGCGAGAAAACAGCTACCGCATCGGTAGAACGTCATCCTTTAAATACACCGGCAACGTGATTATCGACTGTTTTCCGGGAATAAATTCCGGCCTAGTATTGTCTGCGGTTTCAAGAGGAGCTCACTGTCACGTACCTAAATTAAAACAATTAGGCAGCCGGAGTTGGACTTACTTCACAATGGCTTTCGAGTTGTCTTCCCGCAACGCTGTGGCCGTATGACAGTGTCGATTAGGTCGTGCATTCCCTATTTGCCACATTCGGAGTTGACCGATTTTTTCGCACTCGTTAGAATTATTGCAGTACATATGAGTGCCTCGACGAATTCGTCAGTCTGGTTTAAAGAGGGGCAAAACGGACTCCTCAAGACACCCCCTGCCAACGCGGGCAAATAGTGCTCTGAATATCTTTACTCGTTAATTATTTTTTTTTCTTTTTTTTGAGCGGGTTTTTAGACGCGTTGCAGCTGACGTTGTCGGCGTCGGCGTATCCGCGCGTATGACGACGACGTCACTGGCGACGTCACTGACGATGTCACTGATGACGTCATCAGTGGCGATGACGTGACGCCACCGAAGTCATCGTCATCGTCACTGATGACGTCGCTGATGACGTCATCAGTGACGATGACGATGACGCTAAATCCCCCAGCTAAATTATAGCAGGAAAAATATCCCCGCCAATTCTCAGCAGAAAAACTTCCCCGCTAAATTTAGCAAAAAAAAATTTCCCGTTAAATTTAGCGGAAAAAATTTCCCACTAAATTTAGCGGAAAAAATTTCCCTGCTAAATTCAGTGGAAGAAATTTCCCCACTAAATTTAGCGAAAAAAATTGCCCCGCTAAATTCCCGCAAATTTACACACGATGCACTCACCAAAGACGTGCATTTTCTGTGACTTGAGTTAAGCACACGTCGATCCACACCGATGTCAGTAGTGGGGGACTTTCCACCTTCTCCTTCAGTACCCTTCCCTCTTCCTCCTCAAGAGCTGCGCTCTAATTCGGCGTTACAGGGGGTTGTAAACGTCTTTATTATTTTTTTTTTTTACTTTTTTATCTTTTTTGTTTTACTCGAAATGAATAATCACAAAAATATTTTAATCTTTACGGACGTCTTATTGAACGTCTGCCAGTGAAGTCACGGGTTTACCTTGGCCAGCCGGACCTGCAACCGTCCTGAATAGCAGTTTAACAAGCTTGGTGACTCATACAATCCCACTTCATCGCGAATATAGATATAAATATTTGCATATAATTTGCACGGCTGTTCTTACCTTCTGTAAAAAAATGGTAGTAGTAGCGATTACAAGCGGAAAAATCAGCTAAAGCACCTAGAACTTGTACTTTTAAAGGGCAAAACAGGTTTATTGGTTAAATAAATACAAAGGACGAGAAACATAGGTTTTGTTTTAATCAGTAGCATACTTAAACTTGAGCCCAAAAACAGCACAGTAATATATCTAGTCATAAGATACACTGAATCAAAATATCACCTCGTCTGTGGCCTTTGGCAAACATGCCGGCGTGGTAGGTAGACTTTGCAGAGCTACGTAACTTTGAAGGGAAAAAAATGATGCAACATGTGTTTCATGAATGAACACAAGAGTATCATGATAAACTATCACTATAAATTTAAAAAAATCGAATATGGCTTTTTTTAATTACCCCTGAAGAGTTTCAAATTTGTACTTTAGGAAAACTTTAGAGCTCTATAAAAATAAATTTTCTAGATAAAGCAATGATTTGTATTTTATTTCAAAAAAAGTCTTCATAGGAATATAGTGACGTAAAGTTTAATGTTGTAGCCATATAATTTCTTTAAGTAACGGCTCAGAAATCTAGTGAGACAACGTCAAAGGAGCCAAGTTTGCGCATTTTTGACGCAAGATGCATATACCTTCACAATAGCTTTAAGTATTAACATCAATAGTTCCCATGATATGTCGTAAGTACGAAATATTTGAGCTTTCTGATATACGAATTTTGCGCAGTAGGTGTCACCAAATATGACAAAAACAAAAACTCCAAAGATCAAATTGGCGTTCTGGCGCACACATTTTTTTTATCTTCAAATAATATTTGTTTAACAATTATATTTTTGATTACATTCCCTACACATGTTGAGGAGTAACATATAACAAATTAACAAAAACAAAAAGAATACGTCCGGACTCGTGTGCATAATCTTGCCAAAACCAAGGTTTTTTTTTTTTTGGAGGGGGGGGGTTAGGTGCCTGGGATGGCCACGATTTTTGGGGTGTGGAGAAAGTAAAACCCTATAAGCCCCCCCCCCTCCGTCCCCGCCACCGAGGCTGGCTGTTCTTCACCACGAGTCTCTTAACGCTGTCGCGTTAAAATAATAATAATAATAATAATAAAACATTTCGGAGGTGTTTGCGTTTCTTTATAAGTGTGAATATAAATCAAGGAAACAAAACTAAAAAATAAGGGCGAAATAGCCAAACACAGTTACGCTTATGCACTGAATTTATGTACTGAAGATGTTTTCTGACGAGCGTCCCGAAATTATTTGGGTTAGCTGACGGTGACAGATACTACTAGTTAATTCGAGCGGGTTGTTATAATGAATACTTAAAAACGAAAGAATGAAAAACATAAAATACTGTACATACACGGACGACCACACTCTTTCAAATAGCAACGACGTTTAATTCTGAGGACGAAAATTCACGCTCTACTCGAAATTTTTACGCAGATAAGGGGGGGGGGAGAAAGGAAAGGAAGAGTGGGAAACCGAAGGAAAGGGTTGGGGAAAGAGAGGCGAAGCGCTGTGTCGTGGTGACGTCTCTTGCTTTTGCCGAGTTTCGGTTAGTTTTCCAGCTCTGGCCTAATAAATTCTATTTCCAGTCTTGATAATATTAGAGAAGCCGATGAGACGTTTTTTTCTTGCGTTCTTGATGAGGGAAGCTTTGATGATGTCGCGTCCGTAGCGTTGGTGGTGAGCTCCTTTGATTTTCGTGCAGCCAAAATTGGGAGCGCATCCGAAACAATCGTTCGCGTGTGCCGCGATAGGGTGCATGGGGTACTCGGCTCGTGAGTCCCTCTATCCCGGGAAAAGTGGCGCCATTCATTGTTGTGGAAATGCTCGAGACATGTGCCGCGCGCCACTTCTGGGAAGAAAATGGCGTCTGAAATCTAGCTCAGTGCTGCGCTGTGCCGCCATGGTCTTCCCAAGGCCTGCACGTTGCACGTGCCTCGTGCATCGACTCACCTTGCGCTACTTTTAAAGCATGAATGGGGCTTTAGGCTCTCGAAGTTAGCTCGGTGTGATGCTCGCGAAGTCGATCATTGATGCACAGGCCTGTTTGATCGATGTACTCGGCTCAGCATTTGAGGGATACCGAGCATACTTTTTCTACCACACACTCTCTAAATTGGGTGGTGTGTTTTGCTCGCAAGGCGGCTTAGATTCCGTTTGGTTGATTATGTTATACAGGCTTGCCGCTTTGGACATGCATGAGAAGACAACTTTGGTGTCGAAGTGTGTGGCGGTAGATCGGATGCGTTGGAACGCGTTGTGAAAGTACGGAAAGGTTGCGATCTTTTCTCGTGTGGGAGGAAGGTTTTTGATTTTGTTGGGGGTGATGAGCCGGTGAAAACATAAAACGAGACGCTCCACTGGATAGCCGGATTTCCAGAAGTCGTAGGGTTTGGTTAATTATGCTCTCCGTTGCGGTATGCTGACATGATTTCGTTTTCGACGTGATTAGTTCCGGTTCAGCCGTTTCGCATCAGAAACTCCGAGAAACTTATAACCACCATCCAGCCTCTTCAGAGATTTCGTAGGACATAGAAGATATGTACTACAATTTGGACATTCCGTTCCTGCTAAATTGTGTTTAAGAAGGAGTCACGGAGTACGGACACTGCAGCTTCCAAAAGTGTCCGAAGTACCACTATCCGGGTTCATTTAGCTTCTCCAGCTCTACCTCTAATCCACGGTGATTGAACATGAAGGGAATATCTGGCTTCAAAAATCGTTGTGTGTACAGGTTCATGTCTTGCGCCCGTGTTAAGCGAGATATACCTGTCCTTCGTCGGCCGAGCCATTGTGACGGAGCTTAAGTACACAGACCAGAGCATAAGAGTGTTCCGCTACGTGGATGATTATCTGGTAGTTCACCATACAGCCGTCAAAGTGGACGCTTTTTTGCCTTCATTCCTCAAAGCAGGAGGTAAATTGAAATTCAAGAAAGAGGACCCGTCCCCGGAGGGCCTGCAATTTCTGGAGCTACGGCCGACACATACAGATTACGGTGTTTTCTGAGCGTTCAAGCATCGATCGGAAAAATCAGTTCTTCCTTTCAAGAGTGCCCACTCCAAGTCGGTCAAGATTGGAGTGATCAACACGTTACTAATCTTGGCAAAAACGAAATTATGTCAGCATACCGCAACGGAGAGCATAATTAACCAAACCCAACGACTTCTGAAATCCGGGTGTCCAGTGGAGCGCCTTGTTTCACGTTTCCACCGGCTCATCAGCCCCCAGTAAGATTTAAAAACAACAGAACAACAACAACAACAACCTGCTGCACGAAAAAGGATTGCCACCATTCCGTATTTTCACAACGCGTCGCACCGCATCCGATCTATCGCCACATGCTTCGACACCACAGCTTTCTTGTCTTGCAGGTTCAAACCGGCAAGCCTGTGTTACATGATCAACCAGAGCGAATCCAAACCGCCTCGCGAGAGGAAACACATAATCCAACTCAGAGAGTGTGGGGTAGAAAAAGTGTACTCGGTACTCCTCAAATGCGAAGCCGAGTACATCGGTCAAACAGGCCGGTGCATCAATGATCGGCTTCGCGAGCATCACAACGAGGCAACTTCGAGAGCCGAGTACCCCACGCACCCTATCGCTGTAAACGCGAAAGATTGTTTCAAATGCGCCCCCAACTTTGGCTTCACGAAAATCAAAGGAGCTCACCGTAAACGCTACGGACGCGAAATCATTGAGGGTTTCCTTATCGAGAACGCAAGAAACAACGTCTCATCGGCTTCTGTAACAATATCAAGACTTAAAATATAATTTCTTAGGCTAGAGCTGTAAAAATCACAGACCTCAATTTAGAGGAAACAGACGTCACCATGATACAGCGCTTCGCACCCCCACACCTCAACTTAGGAGGAACAGACGTCACCAAGACACAGCGCATCACCCTCTCCCCCCCTCCTCCTCCTTCGGTTTCCATTCCACCCTCTCCTTTCGTCCCCTCTTATATCTGTGTAAAAAGTTTGAGTAGAGCGTGAATTTTCGTCACCAGAATTAAACGTCGTTGCTATTTGAAAGGGTGTGGTCGTCCGTGTACATCTTTTATGTTTTTATTCTTTCTTTTTTTATGGTTAGATACTGGCGACAAAACAGTAGTGGCATGCAGCCATCACGCCATCAGAGGTTAGAAACCCGAAGCTCAGATGCCCAAGCTCTGAGCTATCCCTCAGTAAATCAATCGTGGATTCTTTCCGTTGGGATTTTTCTGCAAAAGGCACACATTGCGGGAAAGCCGCCTCTGGTGGCAGTAAGTGGTAAGTAAGTAAGTGATTTATTTGTACAGAAACGAGTGAGCATACCAGGCGGTGTGCCAGGCAAAGCAGAGAAGTAAAAACCCGTACGCGAAATGCTACTGCTTGCCCACCGCCGCGTACGTTAAGTAAACAAAGGGAAATCACAGAATGAGTGAATGTGATGGTGGTAGCTGATGGCGATCACTGATGATGACGACTGACGGTGATGAGTGATGGTGGTGATGAAAAGGGTGAAGTAGAGCGTCAGGCTTATCAGTGGTCTTCGCGGTGGTGGGTATTTTTCTGGAACTGCAATTTAAGAAATCGAGTGTTTAGTGTCTGGTGAATTCTTGAATAAGCAATGTTAATCGCTTATTCAAGCGTACGTTCACGTGAGAAATACTAGTCACAGAAGAGTAGCTGTCATATAGCGGACACGTGATAAAGGTTAGGGACTCAAAGTTCAGGAGCAAACGCGTTCCTGTTGAGGATGCCTTTCCCTCACGACCCGCTCCGGGCTCCTTTTTTGTGGGGCTTCTCCTTCATAATACTCACAATGCGGGAAAGCCACCTTTGACGAAAGCAGTTTTCTGTAATAGGTGTTATAAACAGGATGCAGAATAAAAACCAATATGGTTTAAATTGTGATTTAAATCACACCGGCTTCGCTATAATGTATAAAACAAAATTCAACCACCCCTTCCCCCCCCCCAAAAAAAAAAATCCCGAAATTGTTATTTTATAATTATCGTGCGTGTATCATATGTTTCCTTCTGTGTCCATTTGCATTCATTTAAATCGAGAAGCATATATATTCTGAACACACGCAAAAAGTGGTGCTCTTCTGAGCAAATCTGAGTGTTCAAGTTCATACCTTCCACTCCGTTTGTCAGTTATGTAATGTTATATAATAAGCAAATCAGAGCGCAAAAAACAAAAACATGCAAAGCGCTTTTTAAAAACTGGAGCTGCTTTTGAGAATGGCAGGCTTACTCCAAGTAGACGTTGTTAATTAATCTGTTAAGAGTAATTCTTTATATCGCGTAGTTTTCAGTGATCGGTCGGATTGACCAATCAATCTGTCACGTTTAAAATAAATCTACTGATAAAAATACACAATTTTCAAGCTACAGTGATTTTAATCATGGTAATCTGATTTAAATCAAACAAATATTATTTAAATTAAATAAACCCAATTTAATTGATATTCTCACACTGATTATAAACAATCGCGTGTAAAATATTAGGGTTGTTTTTTAATAAGCGACGTTGACCGCTTATTCAAGTTCGCGTGCACGTGACAACTAATGGCCACAGAAGAGTTGCTGTCCTGTAGACAACACCCGATAAAGGTTAGGGACTGGAGGTTCAGATGCAAACGTGTTCTGGTCGAGGTGGGTTTTATCTTAATAATAAATCCCGGCTTTCTTCTGCTGGGCTTCTCCTTCAGAAGCCTTATAATAAGAAAAGAGCCAGTTTTCGGCGGCATCGCTTTTTGGAATAAGCGATATAAATAACAGCCTGTACAGTATCAGGTTAATTCTTGAATAATCGATGTTGATTGCTTATTCAAGGTCACGTGCATGCTAATAGCCACATCAGATTTTATGTCATGCAGCCGACATACAATCAAAGGCTAGAGACTCGAAGCACTCGAAGCTCGGGAGCGCGAGTGGTCCGGAAGAGGTGGGCTGTCCCTCATTAATCGGTCCCGCGCTTGTTGCGTTGGGCTTTTCCTGCAGATGACATTTATTGCGGGAGAGCTAGCTTCGGCGACAGCATATTTCTCGAATAAGCTTATGAAGAGCAGAATGCACACAATTGTCTCGAGATTAAGATGACAACCAGTAGGTACAATTTAATAGCCATAAACTGACACGTTAATTTTCAGTGCATGTAATTTTCTAGTATTTCTTTCTGGGGTGTGCACTGGACGCCATAACTGAGCTCGTCACTCACCGCGCATGCTCAAAACAAACTCTATCCTATCTTCTGTCAAAAATGACAATCCTGATGGTGTAAACTTTCCATTGCAAAAACATTGTGGAAGCTTGCCACCATCACGCGCTCAGTAGCAATACTCTGAGCTGTTGCCGCGAGTGAATATGATAGAGGTATGGACTGAAGCTCATGAGTAGAATTCACCGAGTACATATTAAATGAAAAGTCGTTTTCAAGAACGACGAGAATCCTGTAAACATTTGTGACTGGAATTGACTGGGGGGCCGATGGTGGGATCTGGGGTCGGAGACCAAGTTTTTCAGTTCAGATCAATTAAAATATTCCTTACAAGCCGGAGTTCTGCAAAAAACAGAAAGTGACATCGCCAACGAGGGTCAGTGACATGTTTCATACCACATGTAGTGAAATACATGGTACGATCTGAAATTATCACATGTACCTCTATCTGCTTGTTTAAAGGCATAACAAGTCTATTTGTTGATACGCAGCGTGAGAACGTTTCCCGAAACCAATCAGAGGAGTGTTTTCCTGCGTAGTTGTGATGACGTCAGGTGCATCCCGCACGGCTCCATCTCAGCCAGTTCGCATCCAATTATAATCTTGCCGCCGCGCTTGCTCCCATTCTCGTCTCAGCCATTTTTATCGACCGCCCTGTATATGTCTTTTCACTTCACTTTTATTCCAACGCGTCTGCTGCAGCGGCCTCCCTTTTTCTCTCCATTGCACTCCCTTCCCTCGGCCGGCTTGAAGCGATCCCAAAGTCCAGGTGTCATCGACGCTCGGAAACATTAGTTGTCTTCCACCCCAAGAGATGGCGTAGCTGTCGCCCTAGCAACGCACCCAGCGGCCTCTGGTAGAATTGTTTCGCAACTAACCCCTCTTTTCTATGTGCGTTTGCTTTCTCTCCGTAGCGCGGGTGAGTCGGCGGCGGCGGTGGCGGGCGGCGAACCTCACGGTCTTTTACCGGACGTGGCTTGCGCTGTACTTTAGGATAGCGGCTGGTGCGGTGCGGACGGCGGATTGGTTTCTCCCTGGTCTGGTGCGGCGCTCGGTTCTCCCTTCTGGGGCGTCTGTCCGACTGCGTCACCCTCGGCGATGCCATGGAGTCCGTCGGGAGTCACAGGTGGAAGGCGGAGTAAGTCCTTAGCTTCTGAGAGAGCTTGAAAGCTCCAGCGAGTGACGGAGGCATGGGAAAGAAGAACAGCAAGCTCAAGGGGAAGTGGTCGCCCGGCTCGCCAAGGAAACGTACTGTGAGTAGCTCGACGTGCTTCAAGATCGAAATACCTAGATGTGCCTAAGAGAATCCCGAGATGTGATTGAGGTGCCGAGATGTGCTTGAGAGTACCAAGATGTGATTGGGAGTACCTAGATGTGCTTGAGAGTATACCGAGATGTGCTTGAGAGTATACAGAGATGTGCTTGAGAATACCCAAGTGTGCTTGAGTGTACCGAGATGTGATCAAAAGTACGGCGATGTTCTCTAAGAGAACCGTGATGTGGTCCAGCAAGCGAGATTGCGTAGGGACGCTTGGTCAGACCGCGCGGTGAGAAGTGACCGTGTCCGAGATTGGCGAGTTTTGCACTGCATATTTTACTCGATGTACTATGCGCTCTTGGTAACTCTGTTTAGCCTCAATGGAAATGGATAGCATCAGACGAAAGGAGATGCGTACGTTTATCCGAAATTAATCATGTGTATCGTCATGTTTCCAAGAGCTCGACGCGATATGCTTGATTTTTTTTCTCCACTGCGATTTGAAGATGCCTCTCGGCTTACTAATTTATTCTCGCAACGTGATAGCTATTGCTGTAAATTCAAGCGCGTGATCTCCTCACTTTAACTTTATTGATTATTTAAAAAAACATTAAATTCAGGAAACCAAACTAACGTACCTTTCTTCGTATTTGGGGAGTGAAAAAAAATAAAGATGGTGTCCGCGCCATTTTAAATTTTATGACAACATTAACCGAGAATTCACTCTGAATAAGGGGCGAATGCGCCGACATTCCTTAACATTCCTTCGATACCTTAACGCGTTGCCTAGGGTGCACTGGGTAGAGCGCTCGTAAATCAAATTCAGTAATTGAATTGCCATCTACGTTCTAATGAGAAAGCGCGGTCCGATTCCGCACTACGAGTGACGTTCGAAACGAATTATATGCAGACAGTACATGTAAACGCGAAACCAGTGATCTTTTCATTTGCGAGATAGGGCTCCGGTAAAACGCACTTGAGAGGGGTGCCAACTAAATAACGAAAATAATAATAATTACTCAAACGCCTCTAGATTATTGTCATTCAGCGATAATCTGCAGACGCAAATCCCAGTAGTTTAGACGTCATTTGTTATAGGCGGCATTTGTTATAAACGTTATTTCTAAGACCACGGGCGAGACTTCTTGCGACGGGGTGCGAGTGTAGGGGAATGTAGAATTACACACACAAGCAGCATCACTGTTATTCCCTGGGGTAAACTCGTCCCTTGTTCCGAGTTTATTTGATTCTCGCTGTGTCAAGTCAACTTAGTATTTCTTGTGCATTTATTTCGTAGCATTCTCTCACATACAATATGTTTGTCCAGATGTGCCAAGGCAGGCCCGTAGGCAGGGGGAAAGGGGGGGGGGCGGTGCGGCTTCGCGGGTGTCCAGCGAAACATCCCCTTACTTCTTTCTTGTCTTTTACACCCGGCGGTTAGATCATGAATATTTGTCTCTGGATAGGGCGTGTAAAATAAAGGGGGGGGGGAGGGAAAGGGACTTCCGCTAATGCCTCCCGCCCGCCCCCGAGAAAAACAAAAACAACCCTGGCTACGGGTTTGTCCTAAAGTTAAGTAAGCGAAGTAGGCGTTTGGTTCGTTATCCACTTGTTGGAAGCGGAGTACGCGTAATAGAGAGTATATGGGTTCATATCGTTAGCGATTTCGCACAACAGCCATTTGATTGAACGCCTTTCGGTTGGAGCTTACTATTTATTCAATATACATTTCGCGCACATACAGTCGCAGTAAATGTTTCTCTACGCACGCGATGTTTTTGTTTCTATAAAAAGCCTTCCTTCAGGCACGCTTCTGTAGAGAATGGCTGCATCGCTCGATCTCCCATTAGCAGAGCCCGCATCGTTGAGATCGCTGGGTTTCTCGCAAAGCCCTGTTTTTGCTCTTTTGTTTTTATCTTAAAGCCCTTCTAGATTTGAGCATTATTTGGCTTTGATTAAAGTAGAGCTCTGTCTTTAAACGTAAGAGAAATACTCACTAGAGTTCTCAGAACGCTATTTTGTTTTGCCCCTGGACAGGAATAAGTGTTGTCTGCTCCGGTGAGACTGCTGCGTCGTAAATGTTCATAAGTACGTTTTTCTTTTAGTGTCGACAAATTCAATTTGAGGGCTTTCGCTGTCTCGTCTCTGTATACCTTTGATAACGCTGTGTATGCGAATCGTAGGACGGATTCCCGTTTCTAAGCAATAAACTTATGCCGAAAACATAGCAGCCCGAAAACTCAGCTGTCCTCAAACAGTGTTCCTCCTTTTTCTTTTTGTTTCTTGTTTTTTGTGTGCATTGACGCGAAAGTTGCGAGCGTTCTATTTTAGCGTACCTTATATACGCCGCAGGGACGGCGCCGTATCCATGCGCCGGCGTTGGGCAACTATGGGCCGTAGGCGAGATTCTATCGATTTGTGTTTGTTCTTGTGCCTGTGTCTGTGTGTGTGGAGGGGGGGGGGAGGGGGCTTGTATTCTTCGTGCTTCCCTCCCGGCGGATTTATTTTACGACATGCCCGATAGAAAAAAATAAAATAGAAAGAGAGAGAAACATGAAACACACGAAAAAAAGTCGGGAATACACGAAAAGGATTCTCGGGCAAACGAGATGTGTCGTTTTTATTCGCACTGACTCCGGGTTACTGTTGCTTCGCTGCTCGCTTTCTCCGGACACGCCCGACGCGATAAGGCTTGAAGTGTCTGTGTGGATGAAGGAGGGGGGGGGGGGGGGGGGCGGGCTCTCTAGCGTGCCTCTTGTTGTTTTCGAGACTTGGGCCGTCTTTGTAGCTTGAGCACAGGAGCGGCGCGGTCTCCCGTTCCGAAATTACTTCTCGCACTGGTTGGCATCACGCCGTTGAGCCTTTAGGGCACTTTTTCTGTCTCTCGGTTCGTTGGGAAGGAATTGGAGGGGGGGGGGGTGTTAGTATATAGGGTGTTCTGAACTACCTTACAACAAGCTCCTTTCGCGTCGGTTATAGAGAAACATTGGGGCTTCGACGGCCTCCTAAACGTACCCTATTTCGTTCTTCTCACTATCGGCTTGTATAGATTGGGCGTTTGATGTTGCAGTTTGACGGTGGTTGATCGCTGCTTATCGGGTCGAGGGTTGACCGTGTTATCGAAGTAATGGCTTGGAAGAAAATAAATAAATAAAGGACTGGAACATTATGGGTCAATTTTATGGCCGCGTTTATGTGTTTGGCTTAGAAATCTGGCGTCGAGGTGGTGGTTAGGAGGGGGAAATGCGGGCATTGACGTCTTTACTCAGGAGGGGCAACGAAGAAGGACGAAGTTTTTTGTGGTGAGATTGCGTGCGGCGGAAGTTTGAAAGCGAAGAAAGTTCAATATTTACATAATCGAATACATCGAGTTCGCGCTCCACCTATTGGTCGTTTTTGTGGTTTTTTTTTCTTCTTTTTCAGTCGGAGTACTTATAGGAACATACGAATGACTCAATATTTGTTCTTGACTGGGATATTTTCTCTTCTTAATTTTTGTTTTTATTCGATACCTTCAGTATTTGAGTCAGTTTGATACGAATTTGAAAGTTATACGGGTGATAAAACTGCCTAGAAACGGAACTTCCGCCTACATTTATGATGCGTTCTCTTTGAAGTGTTACTCTACCATTATTGGACTTTTAAAGACGGCGCATTAAGAGTAATGTATTCTTTTTCTTAACCACATTTTTAAATGAATTGTTTTAATCTCTTTGCACAAAGCGTAGTTTGCATTTTTCTGTATTTGGTTATAAATTACAATAAAGTCATAAATACCCACTCAAATTAAGCAGCTCCTCCACCGACCCTCCTTTCCAGAACGTGATTATAATTTACTTATTAGCGAAGATTCGGTCTTATACTGTTGAGGAATTGGGTTTTACATAAAGAAAAACATAACTGAAAACACGCACACACACACACACACTACACACACACAAAGCAAAGCAAAGCAAGCCGAGAAGATAACTTTTCAAGTCTGATAACTCCCGACCACGTGACTTAGTTACAATCGATCTAATTCTACCGGTACAAGGAGATCGCAATCCAATTTATCTCGGGAAAGTAAAAGCTTCGGTTTCTAAAATTAAAGTGAATGTTTCACAGGCGCCAAATATTTGTGGGAGGAAGTTGAAAAAGAAATATGGACCCCCAAGACAGAAATTGCTATTTCGTCTTCAAAACAAAGAAATTTCGGTATATCTAAGATGACGAAACGAGTCAAATTCAAAGGGCTCGTGTTGAGTAAACACACACCTACACAACTATATATATATATATATATATATATATATATATATATATATATATATATATATATATATATATATATATATATATATATATATATATATATATATATATAAAGCATTATTTATAGTTCAACTTCGATCTCGTCGCCAATGGCTGGAGAACTCTGCTCGCTCGCAATGCCGGCTCGGGGTCACCATCTCCCCTTTTCGTCCCGAAAAAGCCAGAGCGCCGAAAAGCGCAACGATGGGAAAATGTTCCCCGATTCCCAAATAGAGTCCGCCTCTATGGGCGTGGTCCAGGCATCAGATAAAAGTCCCGCAATAAAAAAAGGGACAAAGAAAAAAATAAGGGACACATTCCAATTCAGTTAGAGGAAAGTCGGGAGTGTGTGGCAGAAAACAATCGAAAGACGATCATGAACCCCCTGGCACACGGCAGCGAGTGCTTTTCTCCAGTAGAGTCGTCACACCTTTAACACACACACACGCGCGCACGCACGCACACACGGCACTTTCCTAGAGAGCCTAGATTTGAGAGAGGGATCAACTCAAGACCACGGAGACCGTTTGTAATTTAATGGCGGACGCCTCCGGTCGGCGATCAGTGCGCATGCGTTGCGTTTGCCCTGCGGCGAGGGGGAACGCGGACAGGAAAGGCGCTGACGCTTACACGGACGACCAGCGATTTCGTCAGCTCCTCGCAGCTCGTGTGGCAAGCGCGGCCTGTAAAACAGGTCACACCGATCGAGTAGTTGGAAATACTCTGCTAACCTAGGCACACGGCACCTTCCCTGATTCGCCCCTTACTTCTTCGCTGTGTCCGTCTCGCCCCCCGAGTCGAGTGTCGGAGACCCCCTCTCCGAGCTAATGGCTCCTTTCGCGGCTGTCCTCGCGCAACATCGATCCTACTGACGTGACAAGGGAGAAAACCAATGCCAAACAACCAAAACAGAAAGAAAAAAAAAGCCAAAATCACTCGAATTGTTTCTACAGCAGTGGAAGTGTCCGACTTCTGGATTAGACCATTTAGAATCACGGCAGGAACGTTCTGGGATGTGTGTCGATTTTTTTTTTCTTCCGAGATTGCCATCCGGCGGTAAATGTTATTTCCCCGTGACCGGAGTAGCGTCTAATAGGGTGATATTCACTGGCGTAATTTCATCCACCATTTCGCCGTTACGAGCTGTCTGGCCAGCGCCGAGGATGAGCATTCCGAGGATTCCCATTCAGCTGCGTGGTGTACAGAAACTGACAAGTCTCATCGCGCTGACATCGAGCAACAGTATGACGAATGAACTTTGTGTGAATACCCTTTATATATGGCTTGCACGTGACGTCACTTTAGCGGGCATAGTGGTGACCTTGCTGCTGGATGCGTACCTTCTGCAATATTAATTTCCTACCATTGAATTTTTCTTTCTCGGCGAGAACAACTAGGAATGACCACCAGCAGCAGGCGTTGACGTCACGTTCAAGCCACGTATTGGCAGTAACAAAACAGTTGTAGTGTTTTTACGAGAAAACTTCCGATTTGCCAACGGGAACATGTTTTATTAGCAAAAAAGGTTATACCGGGCGTCTACGAGAAAAGCGAACCCTGTTTTTCGCACTGCAAAAATAAACTATACGTCGCGGAGAGTTCAAACTCCGTCAGAACGTAGCCCCCAGCCGTTCGAGCAAGATTCCAAAGTATCAGCACCAACCGTTATCTTGTTCAAATGTTATAAGCGATTTTCTGAAAATTTCAATGGAAAAATGGCGGCCGACGGCGCATTCGAATACATGGAACTCTATGGCTCCACGAACCGGAAACGGGCGAAAATGGGCCCCATTTTTCGCGTTACAAATTTCAGAAAATCACTTGTAACTTTTGTGTGAGATAACGGTCGGTGCTGAAACTTTGGCATCTTGCTCGAACGGCTGGGGCTGCGTTCTGACAAAATTCGAGCTCTCCGCGATGTCCAGTTTATTTTTGCTGTGAAAAAACAGGGTTCGGTTTTCTTGCGGACGCCCGGTATATGGTTTGTTGCCACCTTCCCCCAAAGATAATAATAAAAAAATAAGCGTGTATCAAGATAAAGCGGGCGGAATATGCGTAAACAAACAAACATAATTATTTTTCTAACGCAATTAAAAATTTGCATTGTAATAAAAAAAAAGCTATGGAGTTTGTTTTGTTTTTGATGCAACTAGAGTAGTCGCTGACCGCTAAAGAAACGTTGGTTGTGGCCTATATGTTCACGCTTCTAGCTTCGTGATTGGTCCTGTGGCGGTTCTTATCGACAAACGTCGCAGTCTCATTGGCTGCTGAGCAATAATAGTATACCGGTTTTCCCCAATCGATAAAACCCAATCAGCATAACCAGAAAAAAGAAAAAGTTTTTATTTAGTTTGGTTTTTAACTACACGTTTTAAGAACCCATGCCGCGGAAAATATGTTCTGCGGTATAGGCAGTCTCTACTTGATCTTTCCGGTGAATTATGTGATGACTTAAATATTCCTTCAAGTTAATTACAGTACAACGATGAATCAAGAAAACGAAAACCAAATTTTGGGCCCGCATAAGGAAAAAAAACATTACGGAAAGTTGAAATTCCGTGGGAATGTGACGCTTGCGGTGGTGATGAAATGCGAAAGTGTGAGCTCATGACAGACCTAAATCAAAAGTTACGAAAATAACTATGTTTTTAAATGTGTCGACGTCTATTTAGTCTTAACATTCTTCGATTAAAAATTTGCTGTTGTGGGCGCCTGTAAAATTCAAATCAGTGCAAAAAAAAAAAACTGTCAGTAAGGAAGATTAAATTGTTTCCTTTCATGCTGGACAGTATTTTTTTTTTACTGGAATATTAGGTTTTGGTGGACGGTGGCTTATACAGACATTTTGGTTTTCTTTCGTACCTTTTGATCCGGGCAACGCCGTGTGCTCCACCTTTCGCATTTAATCATCATCACCACTAGCGTCACGTTCTCGCGGAGTTTCAGGTTTCCGCGACGCGTAGTTTCTCTATGCAGCCCCCCCCCCCCAAAAAAAAAAACAACAACAACAACAAAAAAGCCTGGGTTTTCTTTGCTTGGTCGATTCCGGTAGAGTTAACCGTCTGCTAAAGAAGCGCAGGACGCCGCTCATTGTGTTCATGCTTCACGTGATTAGTTCTTCGACGGTCTTCGCGACTAATATGCCGCATTTTCATTGGCTGCCGAGCGTTGAAAGGATGTTCGGCACTCGTGGCGAGTGCCAAAACTTCCTGTCAAAGTTCGGCAGCCAATGAAAATGTCCCGCGTTTCTTAAATTTTCAATGCTGTATTCGGCAACGTTCGGCAAGCGTTCGGCAACGTTCGGCAAGCGTTCGGCACTCGTGGCTGTATTAAAAGAAATAAAAAAAATACAAAATAAAGAAAAACATGTTCGACATTCGGCCTCCTCGAAGGAGGTCTCTTTCTTCGAGCAGCTGACACGTGACTATTCCTTTAATTGAAATTGCGGGGCCTGTTTGTGTAGGCTCGCAAAACGAGGAGCCTCCAAGAAGAGGCTCGAGCGTGGGAAAAAGGTCGTAGAAAGCGCGCTCCCTAAACGAGGAGGCGTCTGGAAGAGGCAGAGGTGATTAGGCTTCCTTTCAAAGCGCCGGAGGTTGCACCCAAAGAAATTCGTCGGAGGGAGGAACCTTTTATCGCGGTGTTGTCTGTAGTCTCGCTGGAATGGCGGTCAATTCCGCGCTCTCGCTCGCCAGAGCGGGTAATTGATAGACGTCCGCACAAAGAAGCCCCCTGTCGGAGTAAGGGGGAGGGGGTGTTGTTTTCCAGGTGAGAGTGTTAGTTAACTCTATCGAGATTCAAGAAAGGACTGACCGCGTCTGGGACCTGTTTTAGAGTTTTCTTTTTTTCGTTGTTTTCAAAGTAAGGGAAATGAAAAAGCTCTTGCGAAAACTAACAAAGAAGGGGGAAAAAAAGGGGGCGGTGTTGTTTAGCTGAGGGCGTTAGTCTGTGCCAACGTTATTAGATCACCTTAGTTGTGGAACTCCTGCGTAATTACCTCCGTTTTGGAACTCCTGCGTAATTACCTCAGTTGTGGAACTCCTACATAATTATCTCAGTTGTGGAACTCCTGCGTAAGGGGTACCTCCTCACTCACTTCAGTCCGCCTCCCGTCGTTCGAAGCGCCATCCAGATTTTCGTTAACGAACTGTGCGTTCCATAAAGTACGGTGGAACGCCATCTACACGCTGCGCTTCGAAACGTACGTATCGCATAGAATACACGTCCGACGCGTCGAACGACGGGAGGGGAGTCGTGGTGAGTGAAGGGGGGGGGGTACTGCTCGTGCATGCAGCGTCTATGAGCAGTTCCGTAACTGAGCTAATCTAACAACGTTGTGCTATGCGGAGCGCAAGTTCGTCTGCTTCTTTTGCAGGGGTTGTGGTGACGTCAGAACGCCGAGCTCTGATTGGCTCTGATTGGAAGATAGTGGGTAAACCTCAATGCACGTACCCACTATCCTCCAGTCAGAGCCAATCAGAGCTCGGCGTCTCTCTGACGTCACCACAACCCCTGCAAAATAAGCAGACAAACTTGCGCTCAGCATAGACCTTTCCAAAAAAGGGCTCCTGGCCTGTTTTATTTTCAGTATTCGTGCGCATGGCGCGTGATTTGTCCGCCTTCCGAAGCGACGAACATGCACGGGCCGGGCTGAGGAGATCGCACGCTGGGCTGAGGACTCGTAAATCTTGGATACGGTGCATGCGGTCTACTAAAGCTCTCCATTGAGAGACGCGAAATGGTAGTCCTCGATTGCGGAACTGAACCACACATCAAATGGTCTAGTCTTTCCGCCGGTTCCGTTGAATGAGAATAGCAGGAAAGAAGAAGCACTTCACCGCTTGGGAATAAGTGCGCGCAAGACGGGAGATTTTCGCTACTTCCATAATTTGCTGGGGAGTGCGGCTTCAGTCTCAGGAGCAAACTGGAGTGCCTATGATATATCTGCTCCGCACACGCGTGAACACCTCGTCTTGCGAGATGACTAGAGCGTATACCGTGCGAAAACCCTAAGGACGGACCACTCGGCTCGAAATTATGGATAATGGAGTCGAGGGCGGGATAATTCTGGGGCGGTTCCTCCTCGAAGAGTCTAGGAGGTGCGAGATGAGAATCGCCACCGTCGTTCTGTCTCGCTGCTGTGGCACGGTAATTGTAGGCTGCTGTGGCTGTCTGGAAAAAAGAAAAAAAAAGAGAGAGAGAGAAAGAGAAAGAGAGAGAGAGAGAGAGAGGGATAAAAAGAGAAGAGACAGCGAGAGAAAGGAAGGAAGCGCTCTTTCCTTTTTAATTGCTCATGACGGCTGCAAAGTAACGGCCTGTATGTCTTTGAGTTACTGGTTACCCTTTCAGTAGCAAACAACTCCTAACTTACAATAATGACATTTTAGTTACTGGAAGAAATGTTTCATGTTTGAAGTAACTTGCGACTTCGTTTAAATTGCGTCGTTAATTTTTACCGCGGGTACAATCTTACTGACTGCGAAGCGTTATTAAGATGATCGGCACTCGCCACTCTTCCCATTTCTTAAGCTGTCACTGACCATAAACTAGTTAAAGGAAGATAAATTATTCGTGTTCCAAGAGCATCGCGGGAAAGTCTACATGCATGAGCTGCTGAGAGTGTCAGCAGGTTTAAATGAACTTCAGAAACATCGGAGAGCGTTTCTTGCCGTCGGCGGATCAACTTTTCGTCGATTTCCCAACGCTCCTATGGAACAACTTAGCGGTACTGACGCGGTTTGGGACGAAGAATAGTACACATTTATACCGATCTCGCGCCTGACGCCCAAATGTTCCTCTATTCTTATCTTGCGTTGTGGAAAACAAGCCAAGGGATGTCCAGCAACTTGGCGAGGAAAGCGTTGAACTTAAAGCCCACGATTCGGCCGACGAGAACATGAAAAAAAAAAAAAAACAGAAATAACGTGTGTTGTCGCATCAGTGTTGCCACCAGGGAGGCGTTTTTTTGTCGAAGCTATTTCATTACTATATTATAAAGAACGTGAAACGTAACTTATTTCATTAATTTTTTGATGATTTAGTTCATAGCAGGACACAACTGGAAAATTGCCCAATGTTTGCACACGAACAAAGTATTTCTAAAGTTTTACTTTTGCGAACATACGAACATGATGCATACTAACGTTCTTTTCCAAGTGGCCAACCATCCACCAGCCTTTGGCTGCGCTCGAGGTAAGCTGGAACGAAGTATAGACGAGCGAGCTTTCCAGGTTTTCGGGGAGATCGGTGGCCAAGTGGGTAGCGCACACCAGCTCGGAGCACGTGAAGCGAAAGCTCGCGCTGTAGAACCCGGCAATCCTCTGTTCGATCCTGTCCGGTTTGATCTAGATCAGTGGTTCTCAACGATCGATGTTTCGCGGACCCCTTGTTGACCGGCGGAGATAATCGAGGACCCCGTTCGTGGTTAGGGGAGGGAAAAGGTATAGGTTAAATACAATAAAGATTTAATAAATGAATATAACTAGGGGCTAGTGTGAAGTAGAGCTTTCTTATTGACATACACACGAGAAAGCTCGCCTGAAAACTGAAACATTTCGTCTCGACCTGAGAAAAGACAACTTTTATTGCCGGGCTTGACTGATGAGGCAGGGCTTCGCGGACCCCTAAATTGCCTTCGCGGACCCCAAAGGGTCCGCGGGCCTCCATTTGAGAACCACTGATCTAGATGAACATCGTACGGGCGTGCGGTCGTGTATTACTACTGCGTGATACACGTTAAAGACTTAAGGCTGGCGGTTGCACTGCACTGGCTAAATTTCTCATCTACAGCTGGGAGACAAGTCGCCCGTTGAGACAGACTAAGTACAGATTGTTATAAACCTACCCACACCCCATTTTATGTTTCTCTCCAGGCTTTCAGCGTCACGAATTTGGGGCCATTGCTTGACACCAAACAATGCACGCAAGTCAATGGGTAAAACACACACAAGTAGGAACAATGAAGCTTGTACTCGGTGCTTGAAGGCGAATACTTTATGATGTGCTGCAAACATTTTATTGGGTGTTTGGAGATCAAATCGGTATTTTTCGAGCGTTCGAACGCCGATTAAAAAAAGTAAAATCTGCAGGAGCACTACTGACAGTGCCGGCGTCGCTTGTTTCAATTGCTAAATAAATGGCACGTTCAACAAATGCACGACACGCTCCGAGTTTTAGTTCGTCACAGAAGCACTCACTGCAGTTCAAAGCAAAAGCTTGCATTAGAAGTACTATGTTCAAGCGCAAACGATGCGAATGTCCCCAGTCATATGGCTTTCTAACTTATCGCCTCCTAAGGTTTGATGACTTTGACAGCATTACAGTTTACGCCCAACAAAATCGCAACCCTCGACCTTCAACCACAAACCATCTATAAAAAAAATGGTATTAAAGTTTTTTCATATTTGCGCCCAGAATATTGATTGTAATTCCCGGAAAACACGATAGAAGTTTCATCGCGGAAAACAACCTACTAAGGCAAGAAATAGCAGTTCTCTCCGTTTCTCCCATAGTCTCCCGCGCATTAGTTGGAGTCAAGCGATGGCTGCCGGTGGTGCCGCTCAACTCCCAGCGATACAAGCCTCGATCCGGGATTTTTCCTACTACAATATAGAAACAAGTGTTCAACGCTCCCGCAAAGAAAAAAACTATATAAAAAATAAACGCACTCTTTTTAAATTGTACTTTTAACGCTTTTCTTTTGTTATTAAGTTATAAGGGCGTTTAACTGTTTCATCCTTTTCCGTTCAGGTGTGTCTCTCTCCCGGAGTTATGGTGCCGGCGTTGCCGCGGTGCCAAGAAACGGCGGCACTGCAATCGCATTTAGCTCGACGCTGCATGATATCATGTGTGTTACCAGTGCCTTTGCCACGATAGTGGGGAAAGGGGCGCTTTTCGTTTTGGCTAATCAGCAGCGTTCAAAACCTTCGGGCTGGTCCTTTCTAAATCGTAGTTTTTGTTTAGAGTACTTATTTTACTCGCTCCGTCTGGACATCGCGTTTTAATTACCATACATTACGCCTCCCACCGTACTCCCTCTTGAAATATACACGTACTTTTATACTGTTTTCTGGGACAAACGTATTAACCCCTACAGTGGAAGTTGGTTCGAATGCTTTGTTTCTCCAAACGAGGGGGTACTCCTGAGCTAGCTGAAATATCTGCCCCCCCGCGAGCAGCGAAGCGATAGATTGCGTTGGCTCTCGCTTTTGGGCCGGCACCTCGCACAACGAGCTCCATCTTGGCTCGCTGTCGCATTCGCTTAGGGGCGCAGGTGCCCGTAGAGTTCCGAACGAGGGCCTGGCTTGCGTCCACGGGCGCGTGGCGAGGAGCTCCGACGAGCTCGCCGGTCCTGCGATGCTCGTTTACGTTGTCCCCAGGGACAAAGCGGCACCGTCACTCTGCTTTATTTATCTTATCTCTTTTTATCTGCTCCTCATAATCTTTAATTATTTTGTGCTCCTAATTTTTGCTTTCTCTCGATGGCTTACTCTCTGTATTATCCCTCTTTTTCACCATGATGTTTCTTTCCTATTATTTCTCGCTTTTTACTTCTGCCTGTAATGGTGTTATCTATTTTTTCTTATCGTTATCTCCATTTCTTTTTATAATCTTTCATTATATTTCGTTCCTAATTTTTGTCCGTCTCTCGCTCTTTCTATGTATTATCCCATTTTCCTCCGTTATCTTTCTTCCTCTATTATTATTTTTCCTTTCCTTTCTCCCTATAATCGTTTTTTCGTTCACTGTTATCTCTTTTTTTATCAAAATCAACCGGCAGGCGAGTTGATTGCACGTAATGAAATGTGTGTAACCAGCATAACGTCAGTTGTCATATCAGCTTTTGTCCCGTCTGCTCCTCATACTAGTCCTTGTCCTTTTTCGCTGTGTGCATTTCATTATCTTTCTCTCTACATATAATAACTTCTATCTTTCTCTCAGTTATCTTTCTATCTTCCTATATCTCTTTTTTTTCTCCTCTATTTTTTTCTCTTTGTGATATATCTTTCCCTTCTATCGGTCAATTTTCTCACCCTGCGATATCTCTTCGTCCCTCTTGCCTGTCTATTATTTCCCTCTTTCTTATTTTCATATCTGATCTTTCTATTTTTGTTTTCTTTCTGCTATCTTCTTTTATAGTTTTTTTTTATCAGCGATTTTTTTACGTTCTCTATTTACTGTATTTTTCTTTCTATTCCCTTGAAATATATATATATATATATATATATATATATATATATATATATATATATATATATATATATATATATATATATGAATCTCCCATTTTACTTGGTTTTGATAATTTGTTTACTTAGGTTTTTTATCTCTTCTATTGCTGTTTTATTCTTACGTGTCCCTAGTATTTTCTCCTTTCCTTTTCCTTCTTGATATCCTTTTATCTTTTTGTTCGCTAATATTTTTGCTATAAAAACACTGTTTTGGAGAAAAAAAAATCGAAATAAGCAGCATGACACGATAACACGAGTAGTTTGAAATTCCGGAGTAAGTTTGAACAAAATAAAAACAAAAAGGGAAAGAAACGCGATACTTTTTTTGCTCTTATAAGAGAACTTCATATTGTTGACTGCTTAGTCTATATCTTCCCATTTTGTAGGGTTTTTAACCACGCCGGCACTGGAAAAGCTCACCCGTATACTGTTACTGCCTTCGGAAGCTTTTCTGCCTCTTACAGAAATAAATAAAAACGTTGTGTGTATGTTTATGCAGCCGAAAGTTAGTCAGCCTCAATGGGCGTCTGGTGTCTCAACTGTAGATGAGAAATTTAGCCAGTACAATACAACCGCTATAACCTGAGGTCTTTAACGTACACCACGCAGTAGTGTCACACGACCGCACGCCGGTACGATGTTCATCCAGATGGAAACGGGCAGGGGTGTGGAGTTTCCTACAAAGTTGTACACAGAACACTCTTGAAAATGATGCTGGACTTTAAATCCAAACCAATCGCTTTCAAAAAAAAGACATAAATATATATATATTCTGGGTTTTGAAAAGACCTGATGGTATTTGCACTGGCACACCCAAGCGCAAACGACAACAAAACAAAAACAAAAAACAGTACGATTTTTTTTGCAAACAACAAAGACTGTGGTAAAACGTCAAGGTAGACCTAAAAAGTATAATGCACGTCGGCTATAACTATAGTTGCTGTATGAAAGGAAATACATGTAAAACAAGCACACCGATCAGCCGGCCGAAACGAACATAACACGAGATATAGCCCGAACGGCGGCGGCGGGCGACGGAACATAGCAAACACGCTTATCTACGGTTATAAAGCACACGGAGCGAAAAAGAAAAAAGTCATTCTTACAGACACACAAACACAAAAATGGAGGTCACTGGCATAATAACACGTTTATTGCCCATTTCAATATTGGTCGAGGCGGGATCGGTTAGAATGACGACACGCGTTCCACCCGTGCCACCTCGTCAAGGCTGGTCAGAAAGGATCACGTGCGTTCCCATGGAGACGGTCCGTGCGTTCCTTGACAAACGACTGAATAACGAGAATTGCCGAGCCGCACTCGGGCAGGGAATCGGTCGTCGTGCAGTACGTGTCCCTAATTCCGACAATAGAGAGTTCTGGTAGGTCGTTTTTACAACCTTCGATACCCCCGATAACGATACCCGATAGCGATACGATGCACTCGCAAAAGCGGCGGTGGAGTATTGGGTGTCGTTGTCGGAGTCATCGGAGCGTTCTATACTAAAACTCTCTAATAAGCCCGATCCGACGGCGGACATTTCCGAAGCACCGGAAGTTTGCGGCTGCCGTCATACTCAAATTGCTTTTCAGACTGAGTTTAATAATCCGTGCCCGTATTCACGTCCCCACATCACGTCCCAAACTTAGATCAATATGTACTCGCAAAAATAGTGCGATCAGGCTCGTAAAGTAGAGGGAGCTCCCGTGAAAAGAGAACCCTGTTTTTCGGGCCGGGTAAAAAGAAAAAAAAAAAACAACGTTATGCAGAAAGCTTTAACTCTGTGAAAATGTGAAGCTAGCTGTTGGGATAGAGAACGCGAAGGTTTGAGAAGATTACGTTGCCCGGATTAAAAGATAACTGAGAAAAACGAAATTTCTCTATGAGCCGACCTTTCACCTAAGTCTAATTTCGTCAAAACAAGAAATGATATTGCGAATGCTCGTGGGATGTATATTATTAGTGAAAAACAGTACTCAGAAAGAAAGAGAATATTGTTTTCTTTCTTTGCGGCAAGTCTGTTTCACTAAACTACACACTACAGACGCCCAAAATGGCATTTTTGTTTTTGATTTGACGATATTAGGCTTAGGTGGACCTCGGCTCACGCAGAAAGTTTGTTTTTCTCAATTATCTTCTTGATCCAGGTAACGCCATGTTCTCAGACTTTCGGATTATATCCCAACCGCTAGCGTCACCTTATCTCGGAGCTTGTGCATTCTACGATGCATGTAGTTTATTTACCCGGGCCGAAAAACACGCTTCTCTTTTCTCGGGAACTCCCTGTATCATCAACGACAGCTTAAGAAACTTAGGGCGTGGCGATCCCCGTGCATCTCATTATCGCTCCGCAACCAATGAGATTGCGGCATTAGTCGACTAGAATACGGATGAACCAATCACAAAGCAAGAAGCGTAAACATAAATAAGTCACGCCTTGTGATTCGTAAGCCGCCAACTGACTACACGCATTCGGTTTATATGGTGGTTTTCAAGAACAAATATATAGATATCGCCTATGCTGCTTTAGGTGTTGCGCGTCTATAGTATCTCCCACCATTACGTAAAGCCATGGAAGCCAATTCAATGACAGGTGAAGGTCACGTGACCTTCGGGAAGGGCGAAGCAAGGGGCGGATTTGTTGTCACGTGATAAACTGCACAGCGCTGGATGGGCTGGAATAGCTCGTAACGGTTGGCTACCATCGTATACGGTGAAGCAGCGTAGGATGCCGCTATTCTAGCTGCTAATGCTGTTATACGCAGTGGCTCTCGGAATAGACCAGCGATCCGTCGCGGCCCCAAGGTGAATTCAGCTACTGCAGCTCAAAAAATAACAAAAGAAAGAAAGCGCGACTGCTAACTTTGAGCAACGGGTTCCTTTGAAACTCGTTAACGAGTGATGCATTAGTCGCTCGTTCAGCTACTAACGTTATGTAATTATGCTACAAAATAAAATATCGGAAAAGAAATAAGGAGGGGCGCAAACTTACAGCTAGTTTTATTAAGGAAAGGTGCAGGCATATACAGACATTCTTAATTACCTTCGTTATCAACGTTCGCATGTCCGGTTTAACTGGCTCCATGCATCAGCTGTCCAGAGCTGTCCAGTTAATGAACTAGCGTTTTTTTTCTTTCTATATAAGCGTTTGTTTACAGCTCTCGGAGTAATTAGTTTAAACCGCACGACAACTCCAGACGGCACTTAACAAGATTTGTTACGCGTCGTGGAATACCAGGGAGGGAGACTCGTAATTTCAGCAATATAGTGTAGAGCTCATTTAATGAACAACGTAAGAAATCATGTTCTCCGTCTTTGCGCGCAAAAGAGCGCGCGGCGTATACTACGTTTGACCGCATACGTTGAATAGAAAGCGACGCGGGCCAACAGAAACCGACCGCCGTAAAATTGCGCGAGTTGCGAGAGTTCTGAATCAAAGGGATCACGCGAAAGCCCAGCGGCCACGACCGGAGCAGGTGGTTTCGATTTATATAGGCTTTGAAACGAAAGAAATATCGTGCCCTCCATATGAAGGTTTTTTTTTCCTTGTAGACTTCGTTTTAGAAAAGGTTTTTTTTATTATTTTTTTAGCCTGTTTACGTCACCAAGCTAAGGTTCGCAAACAGGTGCATTGCAGTTCTCCAAGAGCGCGCGGGAGAGGAAGACAGAGAGATGAAAACATTATTCCAAATACTTTACTATACTTCGTTTCCCTTTAAGTCCAGACGCACCGGACGCTACGAGCTCAAGGGACCAATCAGAGAGCGTCAAAAGCGCATTATCATGGTATTCGTCGTGTTCCTGTACGTGTTCTATCATCGCTGATTCAATCATAAACAGAAAATGTCTAGTGACTCGCACTTTTGACGCTGCTTTTGACGTCATTACCTCAAATAGAGGGAAGATACATTATATTCCGCTCAGTAGCACTAGGCGGCTCGTCTTCAGCACCAAATCCTCCCTAGCGGCGTGGACGCTTGGCGTTCGAGGGAACGTGCGCGCATTGTGCTGTCAAGGTTATCGCGCTGTCGTACGGCGACGAGGGAGGGCGCCACCGCCGGCGCACCGGGATACCGGGTCCTGCACATAGAGTTATTACAATAAACGCTAGAGGCTCAGCTGGCGCTAGTGTCTACGGGACTTCCGGTTGCAAATTGAAGCAGACAGCATGCAGTCTACATTTCCAGCCTCCCTGTGTATTCCTATGGGAAAACGCGCGTGAATTTTGTCTCTTCGCCGGAAAATAACGTGAATAACTTTTGTCATATCGGTTGTAACGGATAGTATGTACCTTTATTGGTATTGTGAAAGTGTAATTGCTTTAGTTACAGCATTTTTCTTTACCACTGAGCGATGTTAAACTTCGCTCTATTTCAGGCCCAAACCCCTGTTTCAAGGAAGGTATGTGAAAACGAGCGACGATTCTATGCAGACTAACGATCGAAAGGAATGTAGAGTGTGTTCAAGGTTTGCTAGCATTTCGGTGGTGCTTATATATTGCTAATATGCCCGTCCTGTCACTCTATGAAAATGACTCCGTCGTGCATCTTTACGATCGGTTAAAGAAACATTCGAATGCCAAAAATAACGCACGTGAGCTACGAAACGTGTGTCTTTTTATTATTTCCTATGTTGGGCAGTTTTTATCGGGGCACCTGCTCTCTGGCTCCCCTTATTTGCAAAGATTTGGAGCGTGCGGGTGATGCTTTGAACCATTTGAACCCAGAACAAGCATCTTCGCAGTACTTATTTATTGCAAATCTGACTATATTACGTGACTTTGAATTTATTTTGATCGTCTGCAAGCACAAGCAGTTACTTATCCAGTGTTACTGCGTAGTTCTTGCCGTCTCTCTCGGTTTTCTACATGTCCTTCGTTCGTTTGGCACGTATATCCCCCATGTTGGAAAGCGTCGACGCCGTGTTCGCGCTAACAGTGTCCGACAGTGCACAAAAATACACGTACGAAGCCGTTTTAGCACCGTTTTTAATGCGATGAATTTGAAAGAAAAACGCCGTAACTGACCATTTATTTCGTCTGCGTGACTGAGAAATGTTCCAATGTGCCTAGTACGTACAAATTATTCGTGATATTTGCTCTTATAATCGAGCGCAGAGAGAAAATGCACTCGCTTTTTCCCATAGGAATACATTACCGGAAGTCAAATTTAGACTGCTTGCTGTCTGCTTCAAAATGCAACAGCACACTAGCGCCAGCTGAGCCTCTAGCGTTTATTGTAATAACTCTGCGGTCCTGCAAAGACGGCGGAGACGGGTTTCTCGACTGGCGCTCGAGGTGTCCACGACGATAGGTGGCGCCAGCAGCCACCCCTCCCCAGAGCTCCGCCCCTCCCAATCCAAAGGGGGAAACCCCGATTCTGCGGCGGCGCGTCCAGCAGTTCCAACTGCGCAAACCTTGTCCACGCATTTGCCAGCGGATCTTCGCGGAGCGAGATGCAAACTATTTGTGTATTCTAAGGAAACCAGAGATTCGGTGAAGTTGTTCGCTTGTAACTTTTCCACTTTCATACTTCAAAAAAATTTCAAGATGCAAAAACAGTAAAAAAAGAATCTAGACACTTTGATCTCTACCCTTTGACATTACGCAGAATGCGTTTTTGCTCTGTTCGTAAACTTCAACGCTAAGTTTAATAAAAAGATAACTAAAAAAAAGTAAAAAAAAAGTGGCATCTTTAATAGCGGTGGAGGTGACTTTAGTGTAGGAAGGAAGGCAGTGAACGCCAATCGACCTAGTGTAACTTCGGTAATCCGTGCAGCATCCCTTAAGGGGCTTAAGTAAGTCTACTCGAGTAGACAAATGGAGGAAAGTCGCAAATACAAAGCCAAGCCGCAAAAAAAAAGAAAAAAAGAAAGCTTTGAGGAAAGAAAATTGAATTTGAAAGGGGAAGACTATCTAAACTTGGTAAACAACACGGGCAACAACCACCAAGTAGCCAGCGCTGCAAAGGAGTGATTCGGAAAACAAGAGAAGAATAGAAACGCAGATATAAAGTACCAGCTCTAATGTCCCCTACAACTTTAAAGGCATATACAGAAACGAAAATCAAAATATACGGAAACCTTTCCGAGATCGGTGAAATATAACCTATGACATCCGTAAATGACAATCGCACGCTCGTATTTTGAGCGGATGGCTATCATCGAGGTATGCGATGCGATGCGGCGTGTGGAACTTCGTCGCAATCGTGACGCCAGACTCCTCATCATAGCCAAAGGCTGGCGCAGAGTCCTATATTGGGAGAGTTCGGCCAATGGGTGGAGCAAAGGCCGCCGCCAGCGCCGAATATTCGCCCCGAGGTTGGAGCGTAAACTAAAAGTGCGACACAGCGGCCATCAACCAGCGAACCTCGACGTCACAATATTGAAAACAACATTTAAAGCATGAAATGAAAGCGTTCTATCTCGCAGCAGCAAGGATCGCAACTATACGTAGTTTGCTCTGGTTTGGAGCGCAGGTTCATTTATTCTATACCGTTGAATATTGACGTGACGAGAACCTCACATGCGTAACGTTTTCAGTCACTAAGAGTTACTCCTTTTTTACTTCTGGCGACGTGAAAACGGCTTAAATTAGTCGAGTCGCATTTTTAGAGCTCACGACCACCGCTAGGGGCTGTTTCGCGGCCTGTGGTTGGCCGCGAAATGCTCGCCAATTCAAAACAAAGGAATGGCCAAACTCATCCCAATAAACGGCTCTGGCCTGGCGTGGTTATGAGCGCCGCCACGCGGTGGCTTTTGCGCGTTACAATCTCGCGTTTCGTAGTGGCGGAAGACTGCACAGCTACAGTGTACTCAGGAATAGCACAGCTGCACGACGATCGCCATGACGTATTCGTCTGGTAACAACTGCATATTCTTGGCAGGAAGATCCAGACCTGTGGAGGACAATGGGTCGCCTTTCACAGTCCTCATCGCGAAGAATGCAAGTCAGGCCGTACAGTCGCCGCGGGAGTTAATGGCTCCACGCGAGCGCGCGTCTTTCCGAGCGGCGCTTGACTTGCGATAGAACTAGAGATGACGTCAGGGCGAGTCCATGCAGAGTGGACGGGGGAAGCCGTCTCAATTCAAGGGAATCGTTGTCATCATCCGCCTGTGGGTGAGTAGTTCGAATGAAAATAGGAGATGATTCCGCAGAGTCATCTCCCATTTTCATTCGAACTACGCTACCCCCCCCCCCCCGAAGATGATAACAACGGTTCCCTTGAATCGAGACGGCTTCCCCGTCCACTCCGCATGGACTCGCCTGACGTCATCTCTAGTTCTATCGCAAGCCACCAGTCAAGCGCCCCTCGGAAAAAGACGCGCGCTCGCGTGGAGCTATTATCTCCCGCGGCGACTGTACCAGCGATCGGTTTTCACCGGCAACCACATGAGAGACGACGGACGCGCGAGACGGATCCACACGCTTCGTAGTTTCTCATCGTTCGGAAACCCGTGGGTCGGCGTCTCGCAGCTCGTGGAATAAACTCGGGGACAACTCTGTGGCACCAAACAATCGCACGCCGCGCGAGCCAGCTCGAGCTACCGATCCAACGTGGCAAACTCGTGTTGTACCTCAGGAAAGGCTACAAGCGCGAGCTCCTTGCTCCGAAGCACATCTCGGCGGCACGTTCTCGTGCACCAAGGGCAGCTGCCAACGCTATGAGCTCGCGCTTCTAGCCTTCGCTGCGGTACAAGATAAGGTGAAACGAAGTATAGGTTTCTCTCTAAGTACGGTGTACGGCCGAGGGTGGCGCCACTGCGGGAGGAGTAACACGTCACGATCCCCGAACAAAGCTTCGGCCCCCAGTTACCTGGTGCAATTGGGAAATCGTTTTATTTGTTTTAAAATTATTTTTCTAGCGTTTACAAACGAAAGGTTGATGTGTCTCGACTACTGATACGACGGGATATGTACCTAAGCAAAAAAATAACCCTTAAAGTTTCGTTTCCATACCCCTTGAAGAAAACGCACGCTCCTCATTTATTATTAGTTCTTTAGCGTTCTTATCGGCTAAGGACGTAATATCATTGGCTGGGGGCGATGATAAGACGGTCGAGACTCGCCATGCCACAGCCCAGCAAAAGAAAAAAGAAAGCAATAAAAAGAAAGAGAGGAAAGAAAGAAAAAAGAAAGAAGAAAACGAGATGACCAGCTTTGTGCTGTTATTGGTGCTGATGAGACGCGCGTTCTGCCTTATAAATTACTGCCAAGAGGGTCATGTGTCAGAAGTGCACAATACCGTAAACGTGTACCTAACTTGCAACAAAATAGTTACAACAAGACCATATATGAATGGGATGGAAATAAAAGAGCGATCAAAAGCCTCGTAAAATAGCGTAAGGAAAGGTAGATACTGCAAATATGTTACTGAAGTACGCAAAGTAGACTACGATAGTAGAGGTCATATGTATATTGTCTTTTTTTTTTAGAAAATAAATGATTCATGGAATTGAAAAAGGGGAACGCAATACATGTAGTTCGTCGCTCATGAATGGGACATATGCGTCGTGCTGCGGTGTGGAGGATACAATTGATATTTTGCGATACAAAACACACACAGCCATAGAGTAATCAAAGAGGAGATCTGTCTGCAAAAGATGCGAGGAGATTAAGCTCTTAGAATATTAACACTCCAATTCCCGATTTGTTTCGTGCGTGACGCAATTCTGTTCTTATAATTGGGGTTATGTGAATATTTATACAGTGTGTGTAGTTGGTGAGCCATTTCAAAGTTGCGACGAGTCATTCGCTGTAGATGAGCAATTTAGCCCAGCGCAGTACAACCGGGCCTAGGGTCTTTAACGTGCACCACGCAGTAGTGATACACGACCGCACGCAGGTACGATGCTCATCCAGATCGAAACGGGCAGGGGTGAGGATATATCGAGAATCCCTGGGTTCTGCAGCGCGAGCTTTCGCTCCACCAATTTTGTTCTTCCGTGCACAGCAGGCGCAGTTCGCCGTATGTTTTATTGAAAAATACGACCTCCTGAGCTTTAGGCCCGGCGTCGGGAAGCTAAGGCGATGTAATTTTTCTCCAAGAAAGACTGTTTTATTATTAACGCGAAAAAGCGTTTCGTGCAATCGCACAGAAAGCTTCAGATAACTCGCAACAATGTTTTCAACTAAGAAACAAGATGGCTGAAGCGTCATGACTCCGACGCTTTGCTTTTTTGCCTCTAGACGCGAGAACACATACACACTTGGGACACCCTACATAAAGAAAGAGCCGGTAGTGAGTGACAGCGCGGAAAGTGACCAACTGAAAGCAGGGACACTGAGTTGGATCGACGGGTGAATTTCGGCTGCACAGACAGAACAGAAGGTAAATGACCGGCGGGGAGACGCTGTAAACAAGGTAGAGCCCGGACACACACGCACAAAGCAGACGGCAATGGAAGGTGCTCTCCTCGTTACAGGGATCAAGAAACCGTGCTCTCCCCGACTGCCCCTAGCGGCGAGAGCTGTGCAGCGCTTGCCCCCGCTCGTTCCTTTCCTTTACTGGCGGTTTGTATCGATTGGACACACACGGAAATAGCGCCGCTCCCGAGACAAAGACCGCGGGAAAGGGGAGCGTTGTTGGAAGAAGCTGAATCGCCGTCCAGACTCCGAGGCCTCGCGTGTCGCCCGCTAGTGCACGTGCCATAAAGAGGCTGGCTCGCACTGGCCGTTCGGACGGACATTCAGTTTCCCCGCAGCGCAGGCTATTCATAGAGCCATACGCGGCGCCGAGTATGCCATCGATTGGCTGGAACGACGAGGTGTTGGGGTTCGCGCCTTGAGGCGATGTGCGGCTCGGGCCGCATTGCCCGGGGACACGCGCGCTGTGCGGTCAGGGCTAGGGTCGCTATTGTCGCTTACAGCTCGCACTCTAAAACTAATTATGTGAGTTCGCTTTCCTGCGGAATAGGGAGACAGCCAGTGACGGCGAACAATGAAAGGATCCGAACGAATGACGAAGCTCAAAATGCGACGGAACAAAAGTTGCGAACGACCACATGAAGTGTGCTGCGATAGACAGCGGCAGATTTTACTTTGTTGGGAGGTGTACACTGGGACATTTGCATTAGGTGCGTTGCTAGTAGTGGGGTAGTAAGAGATGTGCGAAAGGCGCTTGCACGCTGCCTTTCGTGCGTGATAGTCGGGCTCCCTCGACCTTTTGTTGTTCTCGTGCCGATGCGGGCCGCCATTTACCTACTCCGCTCAGCTGAGGCGCCGAAGAATGTTTCAGCAGCCCAAAGCGGTGGCTGCGAGGGAAGGGTGGAGAGGGGGTCTTGAGGAAGGGGGTGCAATAGCTCAATAGCGCGCCTTGCCGTAGATGACGAGGCTGGGGAGGGCCACGTCGTTCTCCATATTTTTTCAACGCCAACGAAAAAACGAAGGAACGAAAGTAACGCCGTCGTTCTCCCCGCGATGTAGTATAAGTTTTGTTTACGGATCCGGCCTGATTTTGCTCGAAAAAAACACTAACAACAACCACTAAAAAAAAGTAAAATTGCAAGAGACATTGTGATATTAACTAGTTGGAGTAACCTAAGTTATCTTCATTAGTTACCTTAGCCCTGGAAGCGAATTATGTTGTTCTCACGGCAAACACGTGCAAACCTAAAACTTCGTACGAGATATTTTGTAGCGCTTTGGTATATTATGTTTCTTATTTTTCTTATTGTGGGGCAACTTACACTGTCGCACTTAAGCCGGGGTCATACTGCTCATACATCATACAAAAGACAATCTGCAAACACGAGTCATCGCAATGTCTGTGGTTCGAATGCCGCGTGCCAAGTTTCCTCCTTTAACTCATTGCCATGCGGCATTCGAAGCGCGGATCTCGCGGTGACTCGCGTTCGAATCTGTACGCAGACTATCTTTTGTGTGGTGTATAAACAGTGTGACCCCGGCTCTCTTTTCGCGAAAGCCGAATATCTCTCAGTTTACGTTAAGACCACCGGCCTCACAACCACATCAACGTGTCACCGAAAGCTTCGTTTTGAGAAATCTGGAGTGTCTACTTTCCCGCAAAGCACTTTGTACATCCAATCACCGCAATCTACGGAGGGGGCTTGGTGAAACACGAGGCCGAACATGTGTCTAGACCTAAAAACCAGACTTGCACTGTGCCCGTTACAAGTAATCAAGTTACTTGTAATCGATTAGTTCTGGGATTAATTTTGTAATAGTTTGATTACTTTTATGATCTAGTAATCGCAAGAGCAATCTGATGACTTTTGGAAGTACTGAAATTACCTGTACACTTTACTAATTTTCCCTCTCCTTCGTAAATGACTCCCTTTGTTTGTACAAGTTTGTTTCCAAGGAATCCCCGAACGAAGTATCCGATAGGAGGATGGTTTATCAAGATTGGTGAACTAAGAATTCTAATACAACAATGGATAATACGAAATACCTGTTTTTATAGCCGCCGAAATGTCTGTCGGTTTGAAAATCTGAAGGAATCGGAAAAGTACCGGTTACTTTTACAAGTAACGGCCAGTTACCTTTTCCCCAAGTAATCGAGTAATCTAATTGAATACTTTTTGACCAAAATTAATTGTAATTGTAATCGATATTTATTTTTTTGGGGGGGGGGGGCGTGTCACAAGACTGCTGGAAACACGGTCTGCGCCGTGGCATTGACCATGACGTTTCTCCGCGCTTGGTGTCGCAGCCAGACTTGTACGCAACGAGTTACAAGTAACCGATTACTCGTAATTAATTACATTTTATTGTGACTTTTTAACGCCTGAATGACTTTTTTTCTGCGGTAACGTTCGCTGTACTTAAATTACTATTTTGTTCTAATCAATTACAAGTAATGAATTATATGTTTCCGAAAGAGTTTAAATTATCCAGTTGAGTTTTTTTTTACGTAAAAAAATCGCTCTGTCTGCTATTGCATCACTCGTCTACGTTGAACCAATGTTGGACACTTTTTTTACCCCTGAACAAGAATATATATTGTTGCGTTGTTCTGGGACCAAGCAAGGAGACGTCCGTTTGCGGTTCGGCTTTTTAATTCGAAACTGACCGCCACCGGCGCGAGCCGCCGGCTCGTGCCCGTGGCGCCGAGACAGCCCGTCGTCTTCTTCCTCGTAGCAATATATACAGTATATATATAAAGATACCAGAAGGATTAGAATGTCAATGCGCTCAGCGACGTTTTAACTGTCGAGCTGTCGAGACTGTCTCGTCTCCGGTGTACGGGTTGTTACGATTCGGGTTTGCGTCGGCATAGGGAGGCTATGGTTGTGCACCAACCTCGACTAGCCACTACTAGGACCCCCCCCCCCCCCCCCCTTTCATCTCGAAGAGAGTTCACCAGCGAGAAGAATAACTTATTTACGAGACGGTCTTCGGCCTCGCGGCAGATATCTTCGCCAGAAAACGTGGCAAGACGATGACGAGAACTTCGTACGACAACTGCTGTTGAAGATTAACCAGGTGTGAATGACAAAAAGAAACAAAATGTAACCTCTTGATGAACATACGCATACATTTTTTTCTCATTTCGTAATAAAAAGTTTAAAAACAGTTGCGCGAAAAGTAATCAAAGTAATTTTTCAATTACTTTCGTGATGCAGTAATCGATTACTATACAATTACATTTTTTCAATGAAGTAATTGCAATCGGTTACTTTTTTTTCAGTAACGCGTACAAGACTGGTCACGGCGCAAACTCTTTTATATTCTTGTTTCGTTTTGTTTTAGATTAAACCATACTTACACAGCGTCGTCATTGGCCGAGCTGCCTCCGTAGCTTGTAGTGATTGGCTCTCCCAACTGTTTTGCGGGAAAGCAGGCGCTCCAGGTTTCATTAAGTCCCAGCCGTACATTGTACAAAAGCTCCAGACATGATGACACAATTCGCTTGTTCGTTGCATGTTTGCTTCGCGCATGTTTCGAATATGTCTCCAGACTGTACAACGTACGACCATCGTGGCAGGACCGTCATACAAAGAAAAAAAGAAAAGAAAAAAGACATGCCTCAGACAGTGTTTGCAGCCTTTATTTTGAACGATGTGTCTTCCCCTTCTCAGCGACCGCTTCCTTTGGTGTGGGCGCGTAGCGGTGCTGCCACGCAATAAGGTCCGACCTATCTGGCACCTGTCGCTGTAAGCTATATAACCTGGCCATTATGCGATACAGATTATCGCCTTATGATACACTCTTCTCGGGTGGCCACAATCTCAGAGCCGAGATTTATAGCCGCCCGTCTAATGGACGGCCTTTCTGCCTTTTCTCCGTGAGCCGTTCTTTGCCCCCTAACACCCCCCCCCCCCCCCCCTAAAAAAAAAAAAAAAAGAAAAAAGAGTAAATTGTGTTGTTGAGTTTTATAGCATTTTTTAATATAAAAATATACGTGTGTACGTGATGATTCTGATTGCTTAACCTCGGTTCATTATTTCCTGTTCAGAAATATTGGATAGAGGACTTCCGTTCGTAAACAAACCACGAAACGGAAACCGATTGTTGGGAAGCGAATGTCTTCATCTCTCTTATTTTCTCACTCGTTTTCATGAATCAACTTCATTGTGATGTCATCGTGACTTTCTAACGACGCATATGCGGTTCCGCGAGTTATTTATCTTATTTTGCAACCTCTGAAGTTCAATAGTTTTGTTATTGCAGCGCGTGTTTAGTTCTATTCGCACAGATGCTCGAGTGAAGATATTACCCACGCCCCAAATGTAGTTCCGGTTTCGCCTCCCGTGACTGGCATCCAGTGTCGGCTTCGACGCGGAGGCGGAACCGAAACTAAACTTGTGTACCGTCAACAAGCTTATGCATAGCCAAGAGTTTCTTCTTTCGTATGGGAAGTGCAGTAACGTTCAAGTGAATATCTAGCGCCATACAGTTCGGAATTCGCGCAGCTCCTGGGCCTGGGCCCGTGGTGTCATTTCCAAAGCGTAACAGTCAGAGAATTTGAATAAACGTTCGTTCCACTCCACCCCACTGCAATCATTGGAACCGACATCCAGCACCTGAGTTCATGTGTACTGCCGAAACAGTGACGAAGCGCTCATGTTCGACGTCCTGGAGGCATTCGGTACTGCACAAAGTTGCACTCTTAGCCACCAGCCGCGTTGGCTAACTGCCGACAGTGGCGCCCCCATCAACAGAGGTCACCTGACCGCCCGGTTGCGGCAGAAAATAAATATCCGAGGAGGAAGGGGAAGGGGCGGGAGGCAAAACTGACCTCGTTGATGTTTTGTTGTAGTCTGATTGTTGTTCCGAAACCAGGTCCGTGCGCACGAACAACGATATTTCTCGATAACCCTCTGTAAACGTGAATGTTGCACTGGCTAAACTTTTCAACCACTGCAAAGACACCAGACGCCTGGGAAACCGTTTTCCGAGGTCCATTGAGCGACATTGGCGGTTGCCATTTGTTGGGCACTCTGAGGTAGCCCTCGCGTCTATTACGTGGTCAGAGTACGTGCCCAAACAACGCCGGAAGGGCA
>JAZHYW010036292.1:0-17255 GCA_037355805.1 Ixodes ricinus
ATTTATTTTCTAAGAAAGACAATATCAGGGTGTCTAGCAAAATATTATCTTGAAATTCCCTGACTTTTCCAGGTTTTCCCTGACAATTTCAGGTGAAATTCCCTGACCACTGTAGAGGCGTCCGCGCCCGCACAGGTGTGGCCCAGGAAGCATGAAGTGAGGTACTGCGCCTTCAACAGTGCCATTGGTAGTGTCGTCCCAATATTCGACAAGCACATCCATCTGTTGCTTCTGAGTCACTTTGTTGAGAGACTCGTCAAACGAAACAACTACGAAATGCACACTGGCGAGGCTTGATAGCAGCTTATTCCGAAAGTAGGGCACAATACCATGGCAGACGGTATATCCTACCTTGTCCTTCGCTAACTGAAGTTTTGCAGCGACTTCCCACGCGGGAAACATGAGAGGGACGACTGAGGCCGATGCTGCTGTAGAACAAAGGGATCCGTGAATCGCTATCGAGTTTAAGCACCAAATTATTTCGGCCTTTGTCACAGCGCTCTTCAGTAGAAAGCCGCTCATCAACGTCTTCACACTTGTTGTGGTGGCTGCAGGCTCCTCAGGGGCACATGTGCGGTCTCCGCTACATCCGGCCGAAACGTTCGTTGCTGCCGTAAAAAATGACAGAAGTCCAGATTGGGAACGGATTGACTGCGACTTCAAAGCAGCAAGGTGCTTTTTGCTCGATGCGTGACTGGAAACTGCCGTGTTTCCCATGTTGCTCAAAGAAAACATTTTGCGGCACATTGAGCACTGAGCACTGTGAGGATCACTTTGCACGGGCTTAATCCAACTTGCATATTCCGATATATTCGGATTCGTCCAGTCCGGATTAAACAAGCACTTTCTTGCCGCCGACATCGTCAACGAAGAGGCCACTTCCGGAAACACGACGCTCAACGACACACGTCAATAACCGAATGTATGGCCGCATGGCCGCCAGATGCGCACCACTGTGACGCGCACTTTCGGATACTTTCGGATCGGATTGGATTGAATTGCGGTCTGCGGCTTTCCCATTTGTTACTAAATCTAGTGGCTTTAACTGGATTTAGCCTAGTGTCGTGCCCTTAATCCAATCCAATCCAATGCATGGCTTGGACTGAATTTGTCGGCTGTTCCCTGTGCATCGGGTAGCACACACTACATCGGGTGAGCAGAGCCCGCGTTCCGCTCTAAGCAGTATTGCCTATTTTTCTGCCCCCAGTCGTCGAGCCTTTGCTCAGGGAAGTCGATGGCGTTTCCGGCTCATTTTCCCTGACTGGGCTCGCTTTTTGACAATTTCCCTGACAATTCCCTGATTTTTCCCGGACAATTAAAATTTCCCTGACAATTCCCGGTTTTCCCGGTCGCTAGACACCCTGCAATATATATATATGCACTTTACTATCGAAGTCTACTTCGCGTACTTTAGTAACATGTTCGCAATATAAACTTTTCCTTACGTTATTTTATGAGGCTTTCAATCATCTATGGACCCATTCATTCTATGATCTTGGTGTAACTATTTCGTTGCAGAGTTAGGTACGCTTTAAATCTGTACTTCTGACCCATGACCTTCTTGGCAGTAATTTGTGAGACAGAACGCGCGTCTCATCAGCAACAATAACGGCACAAAAGCTGGTCATCTCGTTTTCTTTGTCTTTCTTTACTTTTTTTTTTCTTTCTCTCTCTCTCTCTCTCTCTCTCTTTATTGCTTTGTTTTGCCTTTGTTGTGCGTTTTGGTGTGGCGAGTCTCGACCCTCTTATCAACGCCCCCAGTCAATGAGATTACGTCATTAGCCGTTAAGAACGCTAAAGAACGAATAAAAAAAACAATAAGCGTGCGTTTCTTAAACGGGTATGGAAACGAAATTTTAGGGCTCATTTTATTGCTTAGGTATATACCCCGTCGTATCAGCACTCGAGAAACATCAACCTTTCGTTTGCAAACGCTAGAAACGTAATTTTAAAACGAAGAAAACGATTTCCCAATTGCACCTGGTAATGGGGGGGGGGGGGGGGGGGGGGGGGGCGGAAGCTTTGTTGGGGGATCATGACGTGTTGCCCCTCCCGCAGTAGCGTTACCCTCGGTAGTACAACCGTACTCATAGAGATACCCTAGCCGTGAACGCAATCGCGAAGAATTAACGCAAAGTTGGCTAGTTGGCCACATAAGATAAGTCATCCGTTTGCGTGCGGGATGCCGTGCTATTCCGCGGCAGAGAGCTAGGGCAATAGCGTGCTGAACTGCGAGACGCCGAGCCACGGGTTTTCGAACGATGAGAAACTACGAAGCGTGTGGATCCGTCTCGTCCGTCCGTCTTCTCTCATGTAGGCGCCGGTGAAAACCGATCGCTGGTACGGTGACCATTTTCGCGGTGAGGACTATGAAAGGCGACCCATTGTCCTCACGGGTCTGAATCTTCCTGCCCAGAACATGCAGTTGCTACCAGACGAATACGTCATGGCGACCGTCGTGTAGCTGTGCAGCTCTCCTCCACTACGAAACGCGAGATTGTAACGCGCAAAAGCCACAGCGTGGCGGCGCTCATAATCACGCAAGCCTACGGCTCTAGCCCAGAGCCGTTTACTGGAAGAGTTTGGCCATTCTTTTTTTTTTTTTTAATAAACGAGCATCTTGTGGTTAACCACAGGCCGCGAAACAGCCCATAGCGGTGGTCGTGAGCTCTAAAAATGCGACTCCACTAATTTAGGCCGTTTTCACGTCGCCAGAGTAAAAAGGAGTAACTCTGACTGAAAACGTGACGCATGTGAGGTTCTCGTCACGTCCATATTCAACGGTATAGAATAAATGAACCTGCGCTCCAAACCACAGCAAACTACGCAGTTGCGATCCTTGCTGCTGCGAGATAGGACGCTTCTATTTTACGCTTTAAATGCCGTTTTCAATATTGTGACGTCGAGGTCTGCTGATTGGTGGACACTGTGTCGCACTTTCAGTTTACGCTCTAACTGCGGGGGGAATATTCGGCGCTGGCGGCGGTCTTTGCTCCGCCTATCGGTCAAACTCTCCCAATATACGGCTCTGCGCCAGCCTTTGGCTGTGCTCAGGAGTCTGACGTCACGATTGTGACGGAGTTCCCACGCCGCATCGCATCGCATGCCTCGATGATAGCCATCCGCTCAAAATACGAGCGTGCGATTGTCATTTACGGATGTCATAGGTCATATTTCGCCGATCTCGGAAAGGTTTCGTATATTTTGATTTTCGTTTCTGTATAGGCCTTTAAAGTTGTAGGGGAGATTAGAGCTGCTAACTTTATATCTGCGTTTGTATTCTTCTCTTGTTTTCCGAATCACTCCTTCGCAGCGCTGGCTACTTGGTGGTTGTTGTCCGTGTTGTTTACCATGTTTAGACAATCTTGTCCCCTTTCAAATTCGTTTTTTTCCTCAAAGCTTTCTTCTTTTTTTTTCTTCTTTTTTGTTTGCGGCTTGGCTTCGTATTTGCGACCCTGCCCCATTTGTCTGCTGGAACAGACTTTACTTAAGCCCCTTAAGGGATGCTGCACGGATTACCGAAGTTAAGACCGGTCGGTCGGCGCACGGCCTACCTTCCTTCCACTAAAGTCACATCCCACCGCTATTAAAAATGCCGCTTTTTTATTTATTTTTTTGTAATTTTTTTTTTGTTAAATTTAGCGTTGAAGTTTACGAACAGAGAAAAACGCATTCTGGGTAATGTTAAAGGTAGGATCAAAGTGTCTAGATTCTTTTTTTAATGTTTTTGCATGTTGAAAACTTTTTGAAGTATGAAAGTGCAAAAGTTACAAGCGAACAACTTCACCGAATCTCTGGTTTCCTTAGAATACACAAATAGTTTGCATCTCGCTCCGCGAAGATCCGCTGGCAAATGCGTGGACAAGGTTTGCGCAGTTGGAACTGCTGGACGCGCCGCCGCAGAATCGGGGTTTCCCCATAGAGAAATATAGTACTACGTAAAGAGCGGACACTTCCATAGGCCCCAGCGGCCCAATTCAGCGTCAGCGAGCGCACCCAGCGGCCAGTGTAGTCCCTAGTTGAGTGTTGAATGGATGGATACACGCAGTAACCGCTGGCCAGATGAATGAATGGATTCAAGGCGAATTCTGGCGGTATTTTTGTACTGGGCAGTAGCATGCGCCCTCTAGTTTAACAAGTCAGAGTTATTGTAACTAGCATGGTTTTTGTTTAAAATAGAATTGTTCTATAAGCATACCTTAATTGTACTGCAGAAGAAAAGTCACCCAGCGCTACATATAATTCAAACTGACCGCACACCGAAAAATATATTTTCACATGTGTGCTAACTCTCTTGAAGGGACGACACCACGGATTGACACACAAAAGTATTTATTTTTGCAACTATGACAAGCAAAACAAACATCAACTCTGAAGGCAAGGAGTGATGTATGTTATTCATATATTACAAAAATAACAATACACATGCAAAATGTATGAATAACGCGTCAACAGTTGTACAATGCAAAAAAAGTACTGTATTACAGCGATACTTACAGCGACAATTGCAATATGATGGAGGGCATTTAAAAAATTTACCGTCCAAGTTCCATGAAAGGCGCTTGCATATATGACTGGCCCAGTGGCTTCTAAATTCAGTGACCGAATGCAAATGTCTTTCAACAAAGAAACTACAGTCACAATACTTCTTACATATACCGTATACCATGACCGCAACGGAAGAATGACTAGAAACCCGCACGAGACAACAAGCCGCAGAACCAACTCAACCCACACAACGAGGCAAGAGACACAGACCAAGCAGCCGAAGTATCCGCCCTCCGTTTGCCCTCCGTCGAGTCCACGACTCCGAAGCCAACCGTCGTGCCGCAGCCATAGCCACAGCAGTTAAAGTCGTTTTTGAAAGTTTTCAAAGTTCGTAATAATTTTAAAAGTTTACTCTATACAATGAAGTTATTTATTTATATTATATATCTGACAAAAGTTCAAAGTAAGTGGCACTGTTGCGCCTACTAACGGCCAGTAGAGTCCCTAACTCCTGGGCCGCGAAACGGCTTGAGTGGCCACTCTTTACGTAGTACTATATTTCTCTATGGTTTCCCCTTTGGATTGGTGGGGTGGCTGCTGGCGCCACCTATCGTCGTGGACACCTCTAGCGCAAGTCTAGAAACCCGTCTCCGCCGTCTTAGCAGGACCCGGTATCCCGGTGCGCCGGCGGTGGCGCCCTCCCTCGTCGTCGTAGGACAGCGCGATAACCTTGACAGCACAATGCGAGCACGTTCCCTCGAACGCTAAGTGTACACGCCGCTAGGGGAGGATTTGGTGCTGTAGACGAGCCGCACTAGTGCTACTGAGCGGAATATAATGTATCTTCCCTCTATTTGAGGTAATGACGTCAAAAGCAGCGTCAAAAGTGCGAGTCACTAGACATTTTCTGTTTGACTGAATCAGCGATGATAGAACACGTACAGGAACACGACGAATACCATGATAATGCGCTTCTGACGCTCTCTGATTGGTCCCTTGAGCTCGTAGCGTCCGGTGCATCTGGACTTAAAGGGAAACGAAGTATAGTAAAGTATTTGGAATAATGTTTTCATCTCTCTGTCCTCCTCTTCCGCGCGTTCTTGGAGAACTGCAATGCACCTGTTTGCGAACCTTAGCTTGGTGACGTAAACAAGCTAAATAATAAAAAACCTTTTCTAAAACGAAGTCTACAAGGAAAAAAAAACCTTCTATATGGAGGGCACGATATTTCTTTCGTTTCAAAGCCTATATAAATCGAAACCACCTGCTCCGGTCGTGGCCGCTGGGCTTTCGCGTGATCCCTTTGATTCAGAACTCTCGCAACTCGCGCAATTTTACGGCGGTCGGTTTCTGTTGGCCCGCGTCGCTTTCTATTCAACGTACGCGGTCAAACGTCGTACGCCGCGCGCTCTTTTGCGCGCAAAGACGGAGAACATGATTTCTTACGTTGTTCATTAAATGAGCTCTACACTATATTGCTGAAATTACGAGTCTCCTTCCCTGGTATTCCACGACGCGTAACAAATCTTGTTAAGTGCCGTCTGGAGTTGTCGTGCGGTTTAAACTAATTACTCCGAGAGCTGTAAACAAACGCTTATATAGAAAGAAAGAAAAACGCTAGTTCATTAACTGGACAGCTCTGGACAGCTGATGCATGGAGCCAGTTAAACCGGACATGCGAACGTTGATAACGAAGGTAATTAAGAATGTCTGTATATGCCTGCCTTTCCTTAATAAAACTAGTTGTAAGTTTGCGCCCCTCCTTATTTCTTTTCCGATATTTTATTTTGTACATAATTACGTAACGTTAGTAGCTGAACGAGCGACTAATGCATCACTCGTTAACGAGTTTCAAAAGGAACCCGTTGCTCAAAGTTAGCAGTCGCGCTTTCTTTCTTTTGTTACTTTTTGAGCTGCAGTAGCTGAACTCACCTTGGGGCCGCGACGGATCGCTGGTCTATTCCGAGAGCCACTGCGTATAACAGCATTAGCAGCTAGAATAGCGGCATCCTACGCTGCTTCACCGTATACGATGGTAGCCAACCGTTACGAGCTATTCCAGCCCATCCAGCGCTGTGCAGTTTATCACGTGACAACAAATCCCGCCCCTTGCTCCGCCCTTCCCGAAGGTCACGTGACCTTCACCTGTCATTGAATCGGCTTCGATGGCCGCCTCTCTGATGTCTATCCTTGGGGGAGACAGGATAGCAGACGCGCAACACCGAAAGCAGCAATAGGCGATACTCCATATATTTGTTCTTGAAAACCACCATAGAAACCGGATGCGTGTAGTCAGTTGGCGGCTTACGAATCACAAGGCGTGACTTATTTATGTTTACGCTTCTTGCTTTGTGATTGGTTCATCCGTATTCTAGTCGACTAATGCCGCAATCTCATTGGTTGCGGAGCGATAATGAGATGCACGGGGATCGCCACGCCCTAAGTTTCTTAAGCTGTCGTTGATGATACAGGGAGTTCCCGAGAAAAGAGAAGCGTGTTTTTCGGCCCGGGTAAATAAACTACATGCATCGTAGAATGCACGAGCTCCGAGATAAGGTGACGCTAGCGGTTGGGATATAATCCGAAAGTCTGAGAACATGGCGTTACCTGGATCAAAAGATAATTGAGAAAAACAAACTTTCTGCGTGAGCCGAGCTCCACCTAAGCCTAATATCGTCAAATCGAAAACAAAAATGCGATTTTGGGCGTCTGTAGTGTGTAGTTTAGTGAATCAAACTTGTCGCAAAGAAAGAAAACAATATTCTCTTTCTTTCTGAGTACTGTTTTTCACTGATATAAATCCCACGAGCTTTCGCAATATCATTTCTTGTTTTGACGAAATTAGGCTTAGTTGAAAGGTCGGCTCATAGAAAAATTTCGTTTTTCTCAGTTGTCTTTTAATGCGGGCAACGTAATCTTCTCAAACCTTCGCGTTCTCTATCCCAACAGCTAGCTTCACATTTTCACAGAGTTAAAACTTTGCATAACGTGTTTTTTTTTTTTATTTACCCGGCCCGAAAAACACGGTTCTCTTTCCACGGCAGCTCCCTCTACTTTACGAGCCTGATCGCACTATTTTGCGAGTACATATTGATCTAAGTTTGGGACGTGATGTGGGGACGTGAATACGGGCACGGATTATTAAACTCAGTCTGAAAAGCAATTTTAGTATGACGGCAGCCGCAAACTTCCGGTGCTTCGGAAATGTCCGCCGTCGGATCGGGCTATTAGAGAGTTTTAGTATAGAACGCTCCGATGACTCCGACAACGACACCCAATACTCCACCGCCGCTTTTGCGAGTGCATCGTATCGCTATCGGGTATCGTTATCGGGGGTATCGAAGGTTGTAAAACGACCTACCAGAACTCTCTATTGTCGGAATTAGGGACACGTACTGCACGACGACCGATTCCTGCCCGAGTGCGGCTCGGCAATTCTCGTTATTCAGTCGTTTGTCAAGGAACGCACGGACCGTCTCCATGGGAACGCACGTGATCCTTTCTGACCAGCCTTGACGAGGTGGCACGGGTGGAACGCGTGTCGTCATTCTAACCGATCCCGCCTCGACCAATATTGAAATGGGCAATAAACGTGTTATTATGCCAGTGACCTCCATTTTTGTGTTTGTGTGTCTGTAAGAATGACTTTTTCTTTTTCGCTCCGTGTGCTTTATAACCGTAGATAAGCGTGTTTGCTATGTTCCGTCGCCCGCCGCCGCCGTTCGGGCTATATCTCGTGTTATGTTCGTTTCGGCCTGCTGATCGGTGTGCTTGTTTTAGATGTATTTCCTTTCATACAGCAACTATAGTTATAGCCGACGTGCATTATACTTTTTAGGTCTACCTTAACGTTTTACCACAGCAGTGATGTGATTGGCCTAAGTCATTTTGGAGCACACTTCGGAGCAGCCAAAACAGCGTTTTGGAGCAGCAAATGTGGCCTTTGGAGCAACCATAACAGTGTTTTGGCGCACCAAAGTGGCTTTTGGAGCAGCCAAGACAGTGTTTCGGAGCAGCAAAAGTGGCTTTTGGAGCAGATATTCTCAGGAAAACAAACATGTTCGTTTTAAGTGCTGTACAAACGAAGGGCACTTTGTGTAGTGTCCTGATGTGACGTGTTGTGACGGAACTCGCTGCTTGTGTTTTTACACGTGCCAGATTTTCGCCAAAAGTAAGCAAACGTAAAACAATGGATTGCAAACGTCCCGGCTGGTGCCTCTGTCGTGCAATGATGTTCGCATGCAGGCGAGGGCAACTTCGGTAAGCTTGCAGTTGCGCGTGCTTCGTCGCGCGAGCGGAGACAACGGCTGTTCGATCGAAACCGAAACCATGCCACTCCGCTCCGTCGTCATTGATTCCCAAACTTGTATGCAAAATGTAACTATCGAGCATACGACGAAAAATAGTCCAGCGGCGCGTGCTTGCCAGGCCGGCAAACAAGGTACAAGCTAAACACACACAGAAAAAACAACCTGAGCGCATCGATGCAAGGCATTGCGAGCCAGGGTCAAAAGTTCTTGGAGCGCATTGTGCAACGACTGAACTCGAGACAAACAAGCACGCTGTGCGGGTTCAGCGTGCAGACATTGTCTTCTTTGCTTTAGCTCACTTCTCCTCACAAACTTTCTTTCGCGGCAGATTTTTCACGTACCGGGGTACCCCTCGACAGAAAGCCCACCGAGAGAGACCTACGTAATCAATACTTCGACACAGCAGTCTTTGAGTTAAAGAGGAATTTTGTATTAGCATATGATTTAAAAAAGAACAGGAATGTTGATGAACATGAGGCGGTACTTAGTTTCATCTTAGAAAGCGCCATATCTGCAGCGACGTGGGGACGGCAACACCAAACGTCGCGCGACCACGGTGACTGGAAGGCAGGGACCAAATATAGTTTTCCCACGGCCGCTGCTTTCAGGAGCGAGTGCCTCAGCTCACAGAGTAACTTCCGCCACGTAAAAACGTGCACGTTTCGTTTCACGGTTTGACTGCATGGCTGGTACCCGCCACGCTATCGTCGGAGCGTCCACACACACCCGCATCTATCGCAGTCCGTGTTTCCTGAGCTGTTTTCCCCATCATGTATAACACCCGCATCTATCGTTTAAAATATTTTTAAAAAAGACGCGAGACGAGATTTACGAGACGACAAGAGCGCGAAAGGCGAGACGGCGGGAGAACCATGCAAGACCGGATGGACGATTGATGCAGGGTACTTTGTGACGGGGGACCGCTTGCGCCACGTAACACACGCATGCTCAATTACGGTGCTCAGTTTAGTTCCGGTTTTGAAAGGCGACCGATATTAGTTTTTTGGCGCAGGCTTGGCGCAGATTACCCATATTTTGGCAAAATGTAGCAGGATGTAGAAGGGTTAGCCCCTTGGCGCAGTTTGGCGCAATATGCGCAGCAATCACATCACTGCCGCAGTCTTTGTTGTTTGCAAAAAATCGTACTGTTTTTTTTTTGTTTTTGTTTTTTGTTGTCGTTTGCGCTTGGGTGTGCCAGTGCCAATACCATCAGGCCTTTCCAAAACCCAGAATATTTTTTGCTTTTTTTGAAACCGATTGGTTTGGATTTAAAGTCCAGCATAATTTTCAAGAGTGTTCTGTGTACAACTTTGTAGGAAACTCCACACCCCTGCCCGTTTCCATCTGGATGAACATCGTACCGGCGTGCGGTCGTGTGACACTACTGCGTGGTGTACGTTAAAGACCTCAGGTTATAGCGGTTGTATTGTACTGGCTAAATTTCTCATCTACAGTTGAGACACCAGACGCCCATTGAGGCTGACCAACTTTCGGCTGCATAAACACACACACAAAGTTTTTATTTATTTCTGTAAGAGGCAGAAAAGCTTCCCGAAGGCAGTAACAGTATACGGGTGAGCTTTTCCAGTGCCGGCGTGGTTAAAAACCCTACAAAATGGGAAGATATAGACTAAGCAGTCAACAATATGAAGTTTTCTTATAAGAGCAAAAAAAGTATCGCGTTTCTTTCCCTTTTTGTTTTTATTTTGTTCAAACTTACTCCGGAATTTCAAACTACTCGTGTTATCGTGTCATGCTGCTTATTTCGATTTTTTTTCTCCAAAACAGTGTTTTTATAGCAAAAATATTAGCGAACAAAAAAATAAAAGGATATCAAGAAGGAAAAGGAAAGGAGAAAATACTAGGGACACGTAAGAATAAAACAGCAATAGAAGAGATAAAAAACCTAAGTAAACAAATTATCAAAACCAAGTAAAATGGGAGATTCATATATATATATATATATATATATATATATATATATATATATATATATATACATATATATATATATTTCAAGGAATAGAAAGAAAAATACAGTAAATAGAGAACGCCAAAGAAATCGCTGATAAAAAAAAACTATAAAAGAAAGATAGCAGAAAGAAAACAAAAATAGAAAGATCAGATATAAAAATAAGAAAGAGGGAAATAATAGACAGGCAAGAGGGACGAAGAGATATCGCAGGGTGAGAAAATTGACCGATAGAAGGGAAAGATATATCACAAAGAGAAAAAAGTAGAGGAGAAAAAAAGAGATATAGGAAGATAGAAAGATAACTGAGAGAAAGATAGAAGTTATTATATGTAGAGAGAAAGATAATGAAATGCACACAGCGAAAAAGGACAAGGACTAGTATGAGGAGCAGACGGGACAAAAGCTGATATGACAACTGACGTTATGTTGGTTACACACATTTCATTACGTGCAATCAACTCGCCTGCCGGTTGATTTTGATAAAAAAGGATAACAGTGAACGAAAAAAGATTATAGGGAAAAAGGAAAGGAAAAATAATAATAGAGGAAGAAAGATAACGGAGGAAAATGGGATAATACATAGAAAGAGCGAGAGACGGACAAAAATTAGGAACGAAATATAATGCAAGATTATAAAAAGAAATGGAGATAACGATAAGAAAAAATAGATAACACCATTACAGGCAGAAGTAAAAAGCGAGAAATAATAGGAAAGAAACATCATGGTGAAAAAGAGGGATAATACAGAGAGTAAGCCATCGAGAGAAAGCAAAAATTAGGAGCACCAAATAATTAAAGATTATGAGGAGAGATAAAAAGAGATAAGATAAATAAAGCAGAGTGACGGTGCCGCTTTGTCCCTGGGGACAACGTAAACGAGCATCGCAGGACCGGCGAGCTCGTCGGAGCTCCTCGCCACGCGCCCGTGGACGCAAGCCAGGCCCTCGTTCGGAACTCTACGGGCACCTGCGCCCCTAAGCGAATGCGACAGCGAGCCAAGATGGAGCTCGTTGCGCGAGGTGCCGGCCCAAAAGCGAGAGCCAACGCAATCTATCGCTTCGCTGCTCGCGGGGGGGCAGATATTTCAGCTGGCTCAGGAGTACCCCCTCGTTTGGAGAAACAAAGCATTCGAACCAACTCCCTTTGTAGGGGTTAATACGTTTGTCCCAGAAAATAGTATAAAAGTACGTGTATATTTCAAAGGGAGTACGGTGGGAGGCGTAATGTATGGTAATTAAAACGCGATGTCCAGACGCAGCGAGTAAAATAAGTACTCTAAACAAAAACTACGATTTAGAAAGGACCAGCCCGAAGGTTTTGAACGCTGCTGATTAGCCAAAACAAAAAGCGCCCCTTTCCCCACTATCGTGGCAAAGCACTGGTAACACACAGTATCATGCAGCGTCGAGCTAAATGCGATTGCAGCGCCGCCGTTTCTTGGCACCGCGGCAACGCCGGCACCATAACTCCGGGAGAGAGACACACCTGAACGGAAAAGATGAAACAGTGAAACGCCCTTCATAATAATAACAAAAGAAAAGCGTTAAAATACAATTTAAAAAGAGTGCGTTTATTTTTTTATATTTTTTTTCTTTGCGGGAGCATTGAACCTTGTTTCATATTGTAGTAGGAAAAATCCCGGATCGAGGCTTGTATCGCGGGAGTTGAGCGGCACCACCGGCAGCCATCGCTTGACTCCAACTAATGCGCGGGAGACTATGGGAGAAACGGAGAGAACTGCTATTTCTTGCCTTGTAGGTTGTTTTCCGCGATGAAACTTCTATCGTGTTTTCCGGGAATTACAATCAATATTCTGGGCGCAAATATGAAAAAACCTTAATACCATTTTTTTTATAGATGGTTTGTGGTTGAAGGTCGAGGGTTGCGATTTTGTTGGGCGTAAACTGTAATGCTGTCAAAGTCATCAAACCTTAGGAGGCGATAAGTTAGAAAGCCATATGACTGGGGACATTCGCATCGTTTGCGCTTGAACATAGTACTTCTAATGCAAGCTTTTGCTTTGAACTGCAGTGAGTGCTTCTGTGACGAACTAAAACTTGGAGCGTGTCGTGCATTTGTTGAACGTGCCATTTGTTTAGCAATTGAAACAAGCGACGCCGGCACTGTCAGTAGTGCTCCTGCAGATTTTACTTTTTTAATCGGCGTTCGAACGCTCGAAAAATACCGATTTGATCTCCAAACACCCAATAAAATGTTTGCAGCACATCATAAAGTATTCGCCTTCAAGCACCGAGTACAAGCTTCATTGTTCCTACTTGTGTGTGTTTTACCCATTGACTTGCGTGTATTGTTTGGTGTCAAGCAATGGCCCCAAATTCGTGACGCTGAAAGCCTGGAGAGAAACAAAAAATGGGGTGTGGGTAGGTTTAAACAATCTGTACTTAGTCTGTCTCAACGGGCGACTTGTCTCCCAGCTGTAGATGAGAAATTTAGCCAGTGCAGTGCAACCGCCAGCCTTAAGTCTTTAACGTGTATCACGCAGTAGTAATACACGACCGCACGCCCGTACGATGTTCATCTAGATCAGTGGTTCTCAAATGAGGGCCCGCGGACCCTTTGGGGTCCGCGAAGGCAATTTAGGGGTCCGCGAAGCCCTGCCTCATCAGTCAAGCCCGGCAATAAAAGTTGTCTTTTCTCAGGTCGAGACGAAATGTTTCAGTTTTCAGGCGAGCTTTCTCGTGTGTATGTCAATAAGAAAGCTCTACTTCACACTAGCCCTTAGTTATATTCATTTATTAAATCTTTATTGTATTTAACCTATACCTTTTCCCTCCCCTAACCACGAACGGGGTCCTCGATTATCTCCGCCGGTCAACAAGGGGTCCGCGAAACATCGATCGTTGAGAACCACTGATCTAGATCAAACCGGACAGGATCGAACAGAGGATTGCCGGGTTCTACAGCGCGAGCTTTCGCTTCACGTGCTCCGAGCTGGTGTGCGCTACCCACTTGGCCACCGATCTCCCCGAAAACCTGGAAAGCTCGCTCGTCTATACTTCGTTCCAGCTTACCTCCGAGCGCAGCCAAAGGCTGGTGGATGGTTGGCCACTTGGAAAAGAACGTTAGTATGCATCATGTTCGTATGTTCGCAAAAGTAAAACTTTAGAAATACTTTGTTCGTGTGCAAACATTGGGCAATTTTCCAGTTGTGTCCTGCTATGAACTAAATATAAACAATTAATGAAATAAGTTACGTTTCACGTTCTTTATAATATAGTAATGAAATAGCTTCGACAAAAAAACGCCTCCCTGGTGGCAACACTGATGCGACAACACACGTTATTTCTGTTTTTTTGTTTTTTTCATGTTCTCGTCGGCCGAATCGTGGGCTTTAAGTTCAACGCTTTCCTCGCCAAGTTGCTGGACATCCCTTGGCTTGTTTTCCACAACGCAAGATAAGAATAGAGGAACATTTGGGCGTCAGGCGCGAGATCGGTATAAATGTGTACTATTCTTCGTCCCAAACCGCGTCATACCGCTAAGTTGTTCCATAGGAGCGTTGGGAAATCGACGAAAAGTTGATCCGCCGACGGCAAGAAACGCTCTCCGATGTTTCTGAAGTTCATTTAAACCTGCTGACACTCTCAGCAGCTCATGCATGTAGACTTTCCCGCGATGCTCTTGGAACACGAATAATTTATCTTCCTTTAACTAGTTTATGGTCAGTGACAGCTTAAGAAATGGGAAGAGTGGCGAGTGCCGATCATCTTAATAACGCTTCGCAGTCAGTAAGATTGTACCCGCGGTAACAATTAACGACGCAATTTAAACGAAGTCGCAAGTTACTTCAAACATGAAACATTTCTTCCAGTAACTAAAATGTCATTATTGTAAGTTAGGAGTTGTTTGCTACTGAAAGGGTAACCAGTAACTCAAAGACATACAGGCCGTTACTTTGCAGCCGTCATGAGCAATTAAAAAGGAAAGAGCGCTTCCTTCCTTTCTCTCGCTGTCTCTTTCTTTTTTATCCCTCTCTCTCTCTCTTTCTTTCTCTTTCTATCTCTCTCTTTCTTTTTTTTTTTTCCAGACAGCCACAGCAGCCTACAATTACCGTGCCACAGCAGCGAGACAGAACGACGGTGGCGATTCTCATCTCGCACCTCCTAGACTCTTCGAGGAGGAACCGCCCCAGAATTATCCCGCCCTCGACTCCATTATCCATAATTTCGAGCCGAGTGGTCCGTCCTTAGGGTTTTCGCACGGTATACGCTCTAGTCATCTCGCAAGACGAGGTGTTCACGCGTGTGCGGAGCAGATATATCATAGGCACTCCGGTTTGCTCCTGAGACTGAAGCCGCACTCCCCAGCAAATTATGGAAGTAGCGAAAATCTCCCGTCTTGCGCGCACTTATTCCCAAGCGGTGAAGTGCTTCTTCTTTCCTGCTATTCTCATTCAACGGAACCGGCGGAAAGACTAGACCATTTGATGTGTGGTTCAGTTCCGCAATCGAGGACTACCATTTCGCGTCTCTCAATGGAGAGCTTTAGTAGACCGCATGCACCGTATCCAAGATTTACGAGTCCTCAGCCCAGCGTGCGATCTCCTCAGCCCGGCCCGTGCATGTTCGTCGCTTCGGAAAGCGGACAAATCACGCGCCATGCGCACGAATACTGAAAATAAAACAGTCCAGGAGCCCTTTTTTGGAAAGGTCTATGCTGAGCGCAAGTTTGTCTGCTTATTTTGCAGGGGTTGTGGTGACGTCAGAGAGACGCCGAGCTCTGATTGGCTCTGACTGGAGGATAGGGGTACGTGCATTGAGGTTTACCCACTATCTTCCAATCGGAGCCAATCAGAGCTTGGCGTTCTGACGTCACCACAACCCCTGCAAAAGAAGCAGACGAACTTGCGCTCCGCATAGCACAACGTTGTTAGATTAGCTCAGTTACGGAACTGCTCATAGACGCTGCATGCACGAGCAGTACCCCCCCTTCACTCACCACGACTCCCCTCCCGTCGTTCGACGCGTCGGACGTGTATTCTATGCGATACGTACGTTTCGAAGCGCAGCGTGTAGATGGCGTTCCACCGTACTTTATGGAACGCACAGTTCGTTAACGAAAATCTAGATGGCGCTTCGAACGACGGGAGGCGGACTGAAGTGAGTGAGGAGGTACCCCCTTACGCAGGAGTTCCACAACTGAGATAATTATGTAGGAGTTCCACAACTGAGGTAATTGCGCAGGAGTTCCAAAACGGAGGTAATTACGCAGGAGTTCCACAACTAAGGTGATCTAATAACGTTGGCACAGACTAACGCCCTCAGCTAAACAACACCGCCCCCTTTTTTCCCCCTTCTTTGTTAGTTTTCGCAAGAGCTTTTTCATTTCCCTTACTTTGAAAACAACGAAAAAAAGAAAACTCTAAAACAGGTCCCAGACGCGGTCAGTCCTTTCTTGAATCTCGATAGAGTTAACTAACACTCTCACCTGGAAAACAACACCCCCCTCCCCTTACTCCGACAGGGGGCTTCTTTGTGCGGACGTCTATTAATTACCCGCTCTGGCGAGCGAGAGCGCGGAATTGACCGCCATTCCAGCGAGACTACAGACAACACCGCGATAAAAGGTTCCTCCCTCCGACGAATTTCTTTGGGTGCAACCTCCGGCGCTTTGAAAGGAAGCCTAATCACCTCTGCCTCTTCCAGACGCCTCCTCGTTTAGGGAGCGCGCTTTCTACGACCTTTTTCCCACGCTCGAGCCTCTTCTTGGAGGCTCCTCGTTTTGCGAGCCTACACAAACAGGCCCCGCAATTTCAATTAAAGGAATAGTCACGTGTCAGCTGCTCGAAGAAAGAGACCTCCTTCGAGGAGGCCGAATGTCGAACATGTTTTTCTTTATTTTGTATTTTTTTTATTTCTTTTAATACAGCCACGAGTGCCGAACGCTTGCCGAACGTTGCCGAACGCTTGCCGAACGTTGCCGAATACAGCATTGAAAATTTAAGAAACGCGGGACATTTTCATTGGCTGCCGAACTTTGACAGGAAGTTTTGGCATTCGCCACGAGTGCCGAACATCCTTTCAACGCTCGGCAGCCAATGAAAATGCGGCATATTAGTCGCGAAGACCGTCGAAGAACTAATCACGTGAAGCGTGAACACAATGAGCGGCGTCCTGCGCTTCTTTAGCAGACGGTTAACTCTACCGGAATCGACCAAGCAAAGAAAACCCAGGTTTTTTTGTTGTTGTTGTTGTTGTTTTTTTTTTTTGGGGGGGGGGGGCTGCATAGAGAAACTACGCGTCGCGGAAACCTGAAACTCCGCGAGAACGTGACGCTAGTGGTGATGATGATTAAATGCGAAAGGTGGAGCACACGGCGTTGTCCGGATCAAAAGGTACGAAAGAAAACCAAAATGTCTGTATAAGCCACCGTCCACCAAAAACCTAATATTCCAGTAAAAAAAAATACTGTCCAGCATGAAAGGAAACAATTTAATCTTCCTTACTGACAGTTTTTTTTTT
>JAZHYW010036293.1:0-37903 GCA_037355805.1 Ixodes ricinus
GCCGTCGTCTTTCCGAGGTCGTTGCGTAATGGGCTTTCAGCGCGTGGCTGGGCATCCTCCGCCTTGAGCTTCCGGCTGTCCCCCTCCGTCCGCTCGTCTCTTCCAAGGTCGTTGCGTACTCGCTTTCCAGCGTGTTGCTGAGCATTTTCCGCAGCAGGCTTCAGACCCCATGTCCGCCGTCGTCTTTCAAGGTCGTTGCGTACACTTTTCAACGTGTGGCTGGCATCCACTCCGCCCTTGAGCTTCCAGCTGTCTGTCCGCCGTCGTCTTTCCAAGGTCGATGGTCGTGGACTTTCAGTACGCTGTGGCTGGCATCCTCACTGCCTTGAGCTTCCAGCCGTCTCTGTCCGCCGCCGTCTCTTCCGAGGTACGTTGCGTGCTGCTTTCCAGCCGTGCGGCTGGCATCCTCCGCCTCGAGCTTCCAGCTGTCTACAGTCCGCCGCCGTCTCTTCAAGGTCGTTGCGTGCGCTTTCCAGCGTGCGGCTGGCATCCTCCGCCTTGAGCTTCCAGCTGCCCCTGTCCGCCGTCGTCTTTCCAAGGTCGTTGCGTACGCTTTTCAGCGTGCGGCTGGCATCCTCCGCCCTGAGCTTCCAGCTGTCTCTGTCCGCCGTCGTCTTTCCAAGGTCGTTGCGTATGTTTTCCAGCGTGTGGCTGGCATCCTCCGCCTTGAGCTTCCAGCTGTCTCTGTCCGCCGTCGTCTTTCCAAGGTCGTTGCGTACGCTTTTTCAGCGCGTGGCTGGCGTCCTCCGCCTTGAGCTTCCAGCTGTCTCTGTCCGCCGTCGTCTTTCCAAGGTCGTTGCGTACGCTTTTCAGCGTGCGGCTGGCATCCTCGGCCTTGAGCTTCCAGCTGTTCTCGTCGCCGTCGTCTTTCCAAGGTCGTTGCGTACGCTTTCCAGCGTGCGGCTGGCATCCTCCGCCTTGAGCTTCCAGCTGTCTCTGTCCGCCGTCGTCTTTCCAAGGTCGTTGCGCACGCTTTTCAGCGTGCGGCTGGCGTCCTCCGCCTTGAGCTACCAGCCCCTGTCCGCCGTCGTCTTACCAACGGCACGACTGCATGGCGGCTTTTCAGGCATGTCGTGCTGGCATCCTTCCGGCTCTGTGAGCTTCCAGCCGTCCCTCTCCAGCCGTCATCTTTGCGAGGGTGTTCTCTAGGCGGCATTTCACCAGGTGGCTGCGTTCACTCTGCCTCTTGCTGCCATCCTCTGCAGGCTGGCCGTTGTTTCTGTAAAGATTGGGCGACATGAATTGCGGTGCATTCACGACGCGTCTGCCTCAATCGAAAGCGCTTCCTCTTACCATTACGTGCCAGGTCACTAGGCATGGCGGCGATGTCAGAAGTGCTTGGGAAAGGGGGGGGAAGGAATTGCTTCCGTACTTCCCCCAAATTCCTTACCGAGAAATGTCTAAAATGCAAGTGGGGGTGATCGCCCCCCTCTCTCCCTGTCTCAACGCCACTGCATCATGGTAGTGCGTGAAGTTAAGGCCGCAGCGTGAACAGAAGGGACGGACATTCTGAACGGGTGTTTCTAATATTATGTCATTATATTAGAGCACAGCTCTTAGGCGCTCCGTTTCCGGGTTGAGGCGGCGTCGCCGTCGGCGTAACCGCGCGTTGCATTATGGGACGCTTCCGTAATGACGTTACGCGTGACGTCATGTCTGAAGTCACGAGGGTAAAATTTCCCCGCAAAATTTATCGGAAAAAAATTCCAAATATTTCAATTCAATTTAGCGGAAAAACTTCCTTGCTAAATTTAGCGGAAACATTTCCCCGCAAAATATATCGAAATAACCGCTAAATTTAGCCGGGAAACTTGTTTCCGCTAAATTTGGCGATTATTTTCCGCTAAATGGGAGGGGGGCAGGAGATGAGGAGGGAGGGTAGGGAGCGGGAAGAGGGGGCATGCCCTTCCCTCCTCCCCCTCAGGAGCTGCGCTCCGATTCAGCCGTTGGAGAATTGTAAACGTCTTTGCTTTTTTAGGTCCCGACTCTGCTAAAACTCAGTGATAATGCTGCCTTCGTGAGGATACGTGTATCGGGAAAACTCTAGCAACCAGACGAAGTTCTGCATTACTTATGCGAGTAAAAGCGGCGGACATTCACTCGCTTTTTGTAAATCGGTATTTCACTCTTCCTAGGGGACATCGTCCCTACATCTCTTTTGCACTTGGAAATCGCGCCCCATCTGGAACTACACTGATGATTGCCGACATGATTTTACATAATTAAGATCTCGTTTTGCTATGGCCCATTATATTACAGTTCAAGCTCTGCAGAAAAGTGCCTCAACACATCAACGGTACTTCAACTCATCACTCTTTGCTTTTTTAGTTGAGGATGGATGCCAGGTATCGCTATATACAGAGCTGTAAGTGAGGTTTCGCAGACTACCTGAATTGCTCACACATCATGCAAAAAATGCCGTGCTAGTTGGAGAGAAGAAAAGCAGGCCTAAAATCTTGAGATGATTACAAGTTCACACTCTGAAGGAAACTAAGCCCATTTCATGCACTCTGTTCTATACATGCATCTGAGTGAACCAGAAAAAGAGGGTTCTGTTGCGTCAATACCACGCGTCCACCGAGACTGAATACGCCTCACAAGTGCGGGCTCATTTTCGTCTTCTGCGCATGAGAAAGGAAGTAGCGGTGACGTCAGAACGCCGAGCCCTGATTGGCTGATCGCGGTCCCCTATCTGAGCGTCGTCTGCTCCTTTGCAACAACGTCTGCTCGCAACGTCGTCTGCGTCTGTCTTACCTTTCCTGCGACTTTCGGAAGTGCAGGTCTTTACGAGCGAGCTCGACTTCGCCTTTCAGAGAAGGCAGACGAAATAACTCGAGCGGTTCGTTGTTTTTGTCGAACAACTAGCAGACGCGCATCAAGGAGGGAAGTCAAAGTACTCACTGGCGAGGTGTCCCGAGACGCCGAGGTTTGTTTGCTAAGAACCGAGAGTGAGCGTGTTAGTGTCCGCAAGTTCCCTCCCAAATACTTTTTCCCCCTTTCGTGTGCGGCAAGACTCCTCATTCTTTAACGGCGTCGGCGGGTTGGCGCAGTTAACGTCGTCTGCTTTACGTCTGCTAGTCAAAGCGATGGCTCCTTTACCTTTCCTGCGTCTGTCGGATATTCACCGCTTTTTCACCGGCGAGAGTCACCGTTGCCTCGGAAAACAAGGAGATGACAAGAGGAAGAGATTGACCTCTTAATCTAAAATTGAGGTCAGTGATCACAGTATAATACGGGAAGGGTTCACAAGGGTCGCGCGGGCACATTCCATTCAGCACGCCAGCCGGTCGTGGGCAGACGGTCACCGAGTCGGAGTGGCTGCTAGGCCTATCTGCCGAGTTCGCTTGGTCGGTGTCGGTGGAATCGTGGCCGTTGGAGCTTTTCCCGGGTGTTTGTGGATCCAGCGTTCTTGTTCGTCGTGGTCTGGTTCAAGTACTTTTTACTTTTTCTTGCTGCTTGAAGTCGGGACGCGAGAGAAGCGCACGTAGAAAAATAAACGTCCGTTGGTCGTCGCGACCGCGACGCTGTCGGCCATGCTGATTTGATCGTAACAAGTGCGTAGCTTCGGAGCTGTCGTAGGATTTTGTCGTAACCTGCGCAAAACTTACGAAAATTTCGGTTCGTGAATACGAATTTGTTTTTAAGTTTTGTCTTACGCATATTTTTGGCGTAAGATAGTTTCGTGAATCTGGCCTCTCCACTTGCAAAAGTCGCAGGAAAGGTAAGACAGACGCAGACGACGTTGCAGGCAGACGACGTTGCAAAGGAGCAGACGACGCTCAGATAGGGGACCGCGATCAGCCAATCAGGGCTCGGCGTTCTGACGTCACCGCTACCCCCTGCGCGAGAAGCAGACGAACTTGCCCTCCGCATAGTCGATTCTCACCATCCATAGTGTTAATCGGCTAGGAAGACCTCCATGATGCAATCTAACGGGAAAAAAACTGAGCTGTCACTGAGTGTGTGCATGACCGGCATTTTGATGGCTGTTCGATTTTTGTTGTCCATTCCCACTTGGTCGGCAAACGGTGGCGCAATCAACACCGATAGTACTTGTGCTCGGTTAAATAAAATAAAAACCGCTTATTGTCATTTACGCCAGAAACATGTCATGAAAATCCCCGAAATCCGATCGCTCAACCTGCCTACCCGGTTGATTCAGCCACGCTTGATTTGGCTGTTCGTCGCGGGAGTCCTCTGTTGGGGAGGAGATCAAACAGTCATGCCTCTAGCGGTACGCTTCAGCTGTGGGGACAACAAACCGTATTTTCTTGTTTATTTTTGATCTGAAAAATCGAAGATGACGATTCGAAGGCCGCTCCTCGTGCGACTGAAGCGCTGGTCAAAGCGAAGCGCTCGTGCCCAGGCCGTGCATAGGCGAGGTTCAATTTCTTTGTTATGTTGTGTCAGTAAACACCGGGCTGTGGGGACAACAAGCTCGATAAAGCGCCCCCTATAGTTCGATCTCGTGCCCAATAGAAAGCGAAATCGTAATTTTCTGAGCTTGGAAGGCGTAAGCCACGTTGTAGCTAGCTTGACAGGTGGAAAGTAACGTCAAAAATTTAACAGCTGCTAAAGTCTCGACGATGATTGAGCAAATTTCATCTGAGCACGGGAAGGCGTAAGCCACGTTCTCGCCTGGGCTTTTATATTGTCCACGACTGTATCTTTCTAGCGCGCGAGCGCTCGCTCTGCGGAAGAATGTTTCAAAACCGCGACCTCGTGCTCTTGTGCTGGCAGGGCCTTAACTGCAGTCTCGGTTTAGAGTGAAGGCCAGTTCGAACACTTGCGTTTGAGTGCGTTTGACTGCGGTGCGTCGAGAACCGGAAGTGAGCCACCGGCACATCTGTGCTTCGTATGAAGCGTGGAATCCAATACAAGGAATCATGTTGGCACGCAATATAAGCGGCAGGGATGTGCTGGTTTCTCGCAACCGCAACGCAGTCAAACGCAGTCAACCGCAACTGTCTGAACCATAGAGTTATTACAATAAACGCTAGAGGCTCAGCTGGCGCTAGTGTCTACGGGACTTCCGGTTGCAAATTGAAGCAGACAGCATGCAGTCTACATTTCCAGCCTCCCTGTGTATTCCTATGGGAAAACGCGCGTGAATTTTGTCTCTTCGCCGGAAAATAACATGAATAACTTTTGTCATATCGGTTGTAACGGATAGTATGTACCTTTATTGGTATTGTGAAAGTGTAATTGCTTTAGTTACAGCATTTTTCTTTACCACTGAGCGATGTTAAACTTCGCTCTATTTCAGGCCCAAACCCCTGTTTCAAGGAAGGTATGTGAAAACGAGCGACGGTTCTAAGCAAACTAACGATCGAAAGGAATGTAGTGTGTGTTCAGGTTCGCTAGCATTTCGGTGGTGCTTATATATTGCTAATATGCCCGTCCTGTCATTGGATGAAAATGACTCCGTCGTGCGCATCTTTACGATCAGTTAAAGAAACATTCGAACGCAAAAAATAAAGCACGTGAGCTACGAAAGGTATGTCTTTTTATTATTTCCCATGTCGGGCAGTTTTTATCAGGCACCTGCTCTCTGGCTCCCCTTATTTGCAAGATTTGGAGCGTGCGGGTGATGCTTTGAACCATTTGAACCCAGAACAAGCATCTTCGCAGTACTTATTTATTGCAAATCTGACTATATTACGTGACTTTCAATTTATTTTGATCGTCTGCAAGCACAAGGAGTTACTTATCCAGTGTTACTGCGTAGTTCTTGCCGTCTCTCTCGGTTTTCTACATGTCCTTCGTTCGTTTGGCACGTATATCCCCCATGTTGGAAAGCGTCGACGCCGTGTTCGCGCTAACAGTGTCCGACAGTGCACAAAAATACACGTACGAAGCCGTTTTAGCACCGTTTTTAATGCGATGAATTTGAAAGAAAAACGCCGTAACTGACCATTTATTTCGTCTGCGTGACTGAGAAATGTTCCAATGTGCCTAGTACGTACAAATTATTCGTGATATTTGCTCTTATAATCGAGCGCAGAGAGAAAATGCACTCGCTTTTCCCATAGGAATACATTACCGGAAGTCAAATTTAGACTGCTTGCTGTCTGCTTCAAAATGCAACAGCACACTAGCGCCAGCTGAGCCTCTAGCGTTTATTGTAATAACTCTATGGTCTGAACCAGGCTTGATTCTCTGGTAAACTTTTTGTCTTTCAGAAAACAAATAAATCAAATTGTTATTGCTTTTAAAATACAATCCACACAATATCCAAATTTTTAATTCTCCGCCTCACAAGTAATTCAATTTAAAACAGAGCCCAACTACTCAGATTGCACCCACAAAACACCGAGCGTTTTCGTTGGCAACAGCGGAAGCTCCAACGTAACATCCATAAAAAAAGAGCTACGACAGCTATTGACTGCTGTCTCCAGTAAAATAACTTCGTTCTCAAAAAAGACAAGATTTACGGTATTGAGGAAACCTCAATTCTCGGACGATGATCTTTGTACGAACCATCGACCATGTTGATCAAAACCGGGACAAGTCAACGCTATTAGATTACCCTCAGTTGTGGAACTCCCGCGGAGGGGTACACTCCCCTCACTCACTTCAATCCGCCTGGAGTCGATCAGGCGCCATCTATATTTTCGTTTCATAACTGTGCGTTCCAAGAGAACAGCTGAAAGCGCCAAACGGCGATCACAACGCCGCATTTTTCCCGCAGCGGTTGCTCAGGGAACTCCACGTTACACCGATTTTGGCTTTAATCGGCCATTTCCAGGCCAGAAACAGATACGTTGGAATGGGTTACAGGGGTGCCACCTCTTCAGCCCTAGCGGACGCGCCGCGACGTGTCACCGAAGTTAAAATGCACCTAAGTCGGGACGCGCTACTTGAAATCCCCGCTGAGGCATGGTTGTATAAAAGACAATAACAATTGTGCTGAAAACCTTGCAAACTAAAAGTTTACTAGAAAACATCACGCGCCCCCATTTTGTACTAACTCCAATAAAAGTTACTACAAAAGAGTTCTTTTCCGTTGGTTTTTACGCGTTTATTAACGTTGAAACGAACGTATTCCAATTCAGTTACCAAAGCAGCCGTCCGGCGGCGCGTCGAGCGACTCGGGCGAGTCGTGGCAAGTGAGGGGGGGGGGGGGGGACTGTTCGTGCATGCAGCGTCTATGAACAGTTCTGTAACTGAGTTAATCTAAAAACGTTGGAACAAGTCAACGCCCGCGTCTCTGACGTCACCATGCCTGATGTGACGTCACGACACAACCAGCCATGCATACTAGCGAAACTTGGCGTGAGGTTTCGTATGGATGTTAATAATTAATTTCACAAATATTGGGAGAGTCTTTTAATTAAATAAATATCACATCTGACTATATTTGGGCCCTCTCTACGTACCACCGCAAAACCTCAGGAACTACGGTTATCTGTGGACAATCGCCTAAAAGGTACTCCGCCGTTTTCTTCATAGTCCCCGATTTGCCTAAAAACTTGCTAAAAGCACCAACAAACGTCGCTGAAATAGTAACCCAAATATTTGGACAAAATAACTTTTTTTCGCGAAGTTACAGAATTTACAATTTTGGTCCTCATCGTGTTTTTCAAAGTGAAAAGCTCTACTGGCAACATTGAAAAAGTGACGTCATGGGTGGGCAGGGGTTCACTCTTTGGGCTGTAGACTTTGTTCCCAACTGATTACAAACAGTTTTATGGTGTCAAATGAATGCTGTGGAAGGTCGCTCCAGCTCCCGCGCAGCAGCACGAAACAAATGCTCGGCATAGTTCATTTTTAGACTGCTCGCTCGAACCGCAAGCCTGCCCACCCGTGACGTCACGGCAATGAAAAGCGCGGGTATATTCGAATCTTGGTTTTGGCGTCATTTTCATTGGCCGATTTCACAATAACTATTCTGAATTTCGCGATACTAAATAGCATACCGGAAAGAGTAAAGGACGGCGATTTCGAAAATATAGTTAGTTGGGGTTGCTCAAAAAATCGCCGGAGTTCCCCTTTAAGAGTGAACTAAATGTCGTATCCAGATCCTGCCTCGAGGCTTCAACGTGTCGTTCGTGAAAACTGTGGCAAACCCATTTCATAGGAAGTTTTCGTTTATCGTTTTCGCCGACACGCAACGCTCCGCAACTGCTTACAAGATGCGGAACTTTCCAGACAAGCAGGCGCTGTAGCGGCGTCTACGTTGCACATAGGCGTAGCGGAGGAGAAAAACGATCAACAAAAGGTGCCGCTTCAGTTCATCTAATGGTTCAGGCTCGGTTCCGGTTCATGTCAAAAGAAATAGGAGTTTTAATAGATCGTTTTGATACCTCCGGCTCCGATAACAATGCCCAATCATTGTAGGATACAGGCGCAAGGGCGTCGGCGAAGTTCAGATATCGTTATCGGAGTGACTGAAACGATCAGCTAAAAAATGAAAGCCGTTTACAACTCCCTGTAGCGCCGAATTGGAGTACGCAGCTCTTGAGGAGGAGGGAAGGCACGGGCGGGAGGGTCACGTGACCTCGGGGGGGGGGGGGGTGACGTGATTTCGCAGGGTGAGGGGCGGAGAAAAGTTTACGCTAAATTTAGCGGGGAAAATTTTTCCGCTGAATTTAGCGTGGAAATTTTCGCTAAATTTAGCGGGAAAATTTTCCGCTAAATTTAGCGGGTAAAATTTTCCGCTAGATTTAGCGGGAAATATTTTCCGCAAGATTTAGCGGGGAACATTAGGGAGTTATAGTAGACCGTGTTTCCCCTCCGCTAGCCCTCCGCTACGAAGAAATCGCCACTGCGCCTGCGCGCCGATGGCCTTGGCTGTAGAGTTCCGGGTAGCGGAGGGGCTTAGCGGAGGCGAGCACGGTCTGCTGCGCTTTTCGCTATTTCCGCTAAATTTAGCGGGAAAACTTTTCCTCTAGATTTAGCGGAAAAATTTTCCGCTTTAAATTTAGCAGGAAAGTTTTCCGTTAAATTTAGCGGGGAAATTTACCCATCATTGCACCGAGCAGTTACGCCGACAGCGACGGCGCAGCGCCGCTCAAAGCCGGAAACGGGCGCCTAATGGTACGTTTACAACGGAGAAGAAATCCGCTGCACCGCAGGGGCGGAACCGCTCCCGGTGGCGGCGGCGAGCGGGGTTGCGTTCCCGTCTATTTCCCTCGAGGGGCGGCGGCGGCGCCGCTGGCTGCGGCAGGTGTTTTCGTAACATCCCGTCAAACATGACGAGAAGGCGCGAGAAGTTCCCACCTCGACTGTCCCCCCGGACGTTGCTGCTCCCGGAAGAACGCCTGCGCATGACGTAGGCGGCGTCGCGCTGCGCAAGAATGTCACTTCCGGTCTGCGGAAACGCCTCGTTCGGCGGCGAAATCGCGACTCCAATTCACTATAGGTGGCGCCACTCGTTTTCCAAAATGGCGGGTTTAGTGAGGGTCGGAGATGCGTGCCGCTGCTGAGCCTGTCTAGTGTGCTGGCCTCACTGAGCGACACAAACTATTTCTGATAATACTAGGAAGCTAGGGTGTTATGAGCACGGGTCACCTCGTGATCCTGAAAACAAGAACGGTATTTAGCGTAATATTTAGTCCAGGAGGTACGATTCAAATCCGGAGCGAAACCGAAACTAACCTTTATTTTGGATTTAAATCTCGGTATAGGTCTTAATTTCAAATTCTTTCATAACTCAGAATGTGTCTCACACCGTAGTTATTTCGTTAAAGAAGTTGTTCGCGGAAACTTTTGTCCCTTTAAAGACAGGGTCTTTCATACACTTTACAGCTAACATAGAATATTATTATTTGTTCAAAAATTCAGTGCTGATATTTGTGCGTTCTTGCTGCCTTTTCTGGCTCAGATAATTGTCATTTAAAATAATGAACTGCGGGCTTTTTAATGGATTTTTTGGTATTTAGATGATTAATTGCTTTAACATTTTACGCATCAAAAGAACAACAGAATAAATCCAATTTATACAATATGTTCACAAAACGTATGAATTAGGAAACACTGTTCTCAGTAGAAAAATCCAAAGACGGAAATCGAGTCGGGCAGCTGAAGTGTGCGTGTTCTTAAAGCAACGCGCGACGGATAGGAGCTTATATTGCATCCAGTGTTTGACTGTTTGTCTATCTTGATAACGATGTCAGAGGTTTTCATGTGCTAAAAAGAAAACAAAATGATACATTTCAGGAAAGACTATTATGGTTAAATTGCGTATTTTTGTGATCATGGCATTAATTGGGGGCATACATTGCCCCGATTTGTATTAATAATAATATAAATATTAAAATTAAGCTATTTTAATACGCAATTTTTGAAGCTCTAAAATAATTAGTTGCTTATGATCTAATTTCAAACGTGCGAACAAGTATGACAATCTAAGGTGTGCTAATTATCATCACTGGTGCCAATTGCAGCATTTTCAATAACCAAGTTATAAAATAGATAGTCTAAAATCAATGACAACATTCCAGCAAATGTGAGAAATTCATGTAAAATTAGATTAATTGAAAGTGCTATCAAAGTAGCGACTTTTGACAATCGGCAAAACTTCCAGAGTCCCCGCCAATAACCTTCCAGACCAAATCCCCCCCTCCCCCGGGAAAAAAAAAGGAATAATTATGTTAATTACTGCTATTTTCTAACATTTATTTAATTTCGTATTTGCTCGCCGTCGTTTTGCCGATCTCAGCCTTTCCAGTTCGAAGGAACGCCTACGTGCTTGCGCGTCTGCTCACTGCAGCACGTTTCGTTGGCGTTGGAAGCCGGTGAGACAGTAGTGAGTTTTAGTATTGCATATACGAGCGAACGCAAGATCCACGACCCAAAATTGCGGTCGTTGGGTCGGAGCATGGCAAAGATGCGCACGCGCAACGTGGAGCACGCCACCCTAACGCAAACGCGCAGCGCTTGCGTTTGCTTCTATACGCAATACTAAAACTCTCTAATAAAGTACAATCCCATACCGGCTGCAGCGCCACGTTGGGACAGTGAAGAGTGTTGTTTGCATTCAGAAATGACATTTCGCGAGCCATGATCGCGAGCAGTTCCGCCGTGCCCGCAGAGCAGGAGAATCGGGAGACCCTCACTAGAGCGCTTCCCGTTTCCGCCGCGGGAGGGCGAGCAACGAGCTGGAGGCGCGAATACGGCTCCGCCGCGTTTTCCGCTCAACGTTTCGCCCCAGCGGCAAAAGCTGGGCGGATTCGCTGGCGGATCCGCAAGTGTAAACGGTATTATTAGAGCTGCGCTCTAAAACTCTCTTGTGTGTCGTTATCGGGTACTGTTATCAAAGGTATTGGAACAATCTGCTAAAACTCCCATTATAAATTTCCGTTCCAATTCCGGTTACGAAAAAAAAAACGCTCCTCAGCGGTTTTTGGTTTGGGCTACGGTTTGAGTCCCTGCTGTGTGAACAGAGTTTCTTGCCTTGAAGTCGGAGCTTGAGCATACAGCTGTGATTTTCCAGCTCGCCCGCGGACATCGCCGCGCCGCAGCCCAGTTCGCAGGTCAACATCCGGTGCGGGCACGTCTTGACGTGGTCCTCGAGGGTGCGGCGAGGGCAGCGGTGCTCGCACAGGTCGTGAGGGCACGGCACCTCTTTGAACTCGCACACGCCCAGGTGCGTCGTGTAAATGCTCGCGGCAACTCTGGCACTGCACCCAGGACTGCGGCACTTCACCTGTGGCCGCAAGAAGGACGAGGTTTTAAAGAGATCACGAGAAAGAAGCCGGCGATGGGATAGCCAGGATGACTTCACTAGAGCCCTGCACGGAAAAAAGTTTGATCATCCGCATCCGCAGACTTTGTATGCGCACCCGAACCGCATCCCCAATATTCTGAAATTATTGTATCCGCATCTGACCCGCAATCCGCGCATTCATGTTTGAACATGAAATAAAGCGTGAATGACAAGAAAAAAGAAAAAAGCATCTGGATGGTACTTTATAACTTATCAGCCGTTTGCTTATCTTTGTACACAGTCAGAATACGGTGAAAGTCACCTTATCGGTTTTCTTCCATCTTCCAAAAAATGTGCTAAAAATATAATTTTTTTGTAACATTTATAGCAGGCGCATATTTTATAACCATGAAAATTAATAAAGGACAGACTTGTAACTTTGTATTATTTTATTAAAGTCAAATAATAAAAAAGTGGGATTTAAATCAAATATTTAAAAAAATCAATGTTTTTTTTTTTTTGTACTGCAGTTCTTGTGATGAAAACGGGTATAAGCGCTTCTTTCGTCGCCGAGGCATAATCAGGTTGTTCGCTTGTTTCGTAGACGTAGTCGCCTCTTCAGTAAACAAATTGATAGTCAACCCTGATGGAATTCTGATCTGATGATACACTTCAGGGAGATGGAAAAAGGATCAGAGCAGTGCAACCTAGGTTTTGACCTGACTTACATGGAGGAAGGACAAAAAGTAATTCAGGTATTGCCAGGGTTAATGTATGCAGACGACATTGTACTTGTATCAGAAAGTCGTGAGACAATACAGGAACTAATTAGGATTTGCAGCAGGGAAGGGGACAGTTTAGGCCTAAACTTCAGTAGGGACAAGTCGGGTATAATAGTTTTCAACTACGAGACAGGGGGAACCCCTGGAGATACAGGACACAGTGATAGAACACGTAGAAAAGTATAAATATCTGGGAGTATGGTTAAATGAGGAAAGAAAGTATCTAAAAAGAACATGAAGATATTGTAATAAAGAAGAGGAAACGAGATTCAGCTATTATGAAACACAGGGCACTATGGAACTAGATGATATGAAGTCGTTGGGGGTGTATGGAAGGGAGTCATGGTGCCAGGACTGTCATTTGGGAATGCGGTATTGTGTATGAGGTCAGAAATCCAGGCAGGTTTAGAGATACAGCAAAGGAGTGTGGGTAGGTTGGCATTAGGGGAACATGGGAATACACCAAATGAGGGAGTACAGGGGTATGGGTTGGGCATCCTTCAAGAGTAGAGAATCGATCAGTAAAGTAAACTTTGAACAAAGACTAGCTGAATTGAGAATACGCGGTGGGCAGGAAAGTGTACAAGTATCAATATATGAAAAGTCTAAACACTAAGTGGACAAACCGAACCCGCAAGCTGAGATTTAAATACATTCAACGAGATGGGGCCGATCAGAGCATATCAGTAGAAAATGGAGTAAAGGAAATTGAGAGGAAATTGTGGGAAGAGAGAATGCAGGGGAAATCAGCTTTAACAATATACAGGGCACAAAAGCAAGAAATAAAGAAGGAACAGTTGTATGATAATTTTTTGGGAGCTCGATTGCTGTTTGAAGCTAGAACAGGGTGCTAAGAACGAAAACATATAGGGCTAAATTCCAGGAAATAGACACTCTATGCGACGTATGCAACCGCGAAAGGGAAACTATAGAACATGTAATTTTAAGGTGACGGGGCTTCGTCCCACCCTCTTGAGGGGGGGGGAGATGACTACGGATTTGGAGGGGGCACTGGGATTTGCAGACACGGATGGACGAATGGATAGGGAAAGAATTGCGGTAACTAAGAGGAAATTGGAAGATCGGTGGAAAATATCTGGAGAGGGGTGAAAATACAGATAAAAATAAGCAATGGGAACACTTTAAAGGGGGGAGGGTTGTGTTAGAACAAAATTTATACAAATTTTAAAAATCAAGGGATGACGATATGTTAGGCTAGGGGGCGCAAGATGCCGCCTGTTACAAAGGGGTATAGCCATTACCATCCTCATCCATCCATCCATCACCTGCCCCATACCTTCCCAGAGAAGCCACGTCACATTCTTGAACCACGTGAACGTAATAACATTGATGAACGCTCTTATTCTATAGGCTCATACATGCTCGCCATTCTCGCACGCTACGCACTACGCCGCTGCTCTCATCTTCTCGCCTTCTAGCCTGCTTCTTGCTCCTATTAGCGGTGTGTGCGAGCTACAGGGGCGCTTCTCTAGCTATCATCATCATCGTTTGTGACGTCACGGGTAGGACAGACTGGGACAGACCCCGCAAATCTAGGATCGCGTCGTCAGCTCGCTTCATGCGATGTTTGGGTAACGCGCGGCAAAGCATTTCACGCGTTGTGTTTATTTGGTGAAGTGATATTTGCAGAAAGACATTTTACCAAAGCTCGAAACCGCACGTGGCACGCGCGCAGTCTTGCCAACAAACACTTTTGGCGCTGAGGTGTCGAAGCGCTCGAATGGTGGTGTGCTGTTCTCTACCCCAGTACAAAGAAGCTGGATGATGAAAATAGAATATCCAGCGCTTTATCCCACTACATCTACCACGGTGAATAGCGTGTAATTGTTTTATTATGATTCGGTCAAAATAAAACTAAGAAAGGAATGCCTCATCATATTGAAAATAGGAAAGCGAAATTCTAGAACCTCTCGCGGGTGTAGTAAACACTTCAGTGAAAGCGACTCTGTGTATCATGTTGCTTCCAATGCGTTCTGTGAGTGCTGGTCTCTTATTAGTTCCAAGTTGATTCCTTTTTTTTAATTTTGTAAGCCAGTAGACAAACATTTTCTCAAAAACACTGGCAGGAAGAAGTGGTGGCTGGCTTCCGGAGTCGTTTCCACTTAATCCCTGCTTATTCACCCCGACTCGCGATCGGAGCCTTGAATCTAGTAAGTCCCTGACACTTCAGCGTCTCAGAAAATTAGGAATACACCTGCTATGAAATACCACCTTTCAGTGGCGTACCAACTTGTTTTTGAGTGGGGGCAAACCATACCCCCCCCCCGCTACCCCACCGGGTCGCATATGTTTACTGGTGATGGACCGAAATTTTGTCAAATCGAAAATTCGGCGCAACTTTTGCCGAACTTTTCTAAAGATTTGGCAATGATTCGGCAAAAATACACTGTTACCAAACTTAACATTGATATTTAATTTTTTTCTGACGAAGAAAGATTTTTTTTCTTAACATAAATACAACATGTAGTGCCTATTGACACAGTTATGACTAAATAAGGTGATATTCTACAAGAAAATTTTATCGATGTCGCTTTTGTGTGTTTACTGGCAATTTTAGTGTTTGCTTGCAGAAAGTGGCGTGACAACGAGGTTGCTTAGTAGCCGGCGCAGTCACGAATCACGCTACGAGAGTTTTGGTCTTGAGCAGGGTGTCGAACCGGAACCGAACCGAACCGAAAACCGGAACAGAACCGTTATTTTTAGCCGAACCGGAACTGAACCGAACCGAAATCTTCGCCGCCATCTTGGAACTGAACCGGAACCGAACCGAAAAAAATATAACGGTAACCGGTTCAAAACGGTTCAAGGTAATTTTTTTTCATTTTTGTTAGTATCACAAAACGAACATATGGGAATGAAAAATTGGCGGCTGTATTTCTGTCTATTGATCAAATCGTCATATACAAAATTGCAATATATGGTAAATTTTGTGTTTTCGTGGCGCTTTTGTATTAACACTATGATTAACCATGTGTCACATTGTCACGTCACGTCATGGTGTCAATACATGCTGTCAAGTAATGTCACGTGACCCCTTGACGTCACGTGACTCACTGCGTCAAATCGGCTTAATTTGAGGAAGTCACTAGATGTATTAACCTTGTTGACAGCGTGACGGAACATGACATCACAATTTTGCACTGAGAGTCACGTGACACCGTGACATAAGCGATTTTCACAACCCCGAGTCGAGTGCTCGGGTTCATGACAATCAGCATCGCCAAACAATCGGGTAACGGCTCATGTCAATTAAATATGAAAATAGCCCAACTCTAACAATATCTGAAGCTCAGCCCAAGCTTTTGCTTTCCAAACCCTAGCGCATGACTATGATGAACACTGACGGTATATAATTAGCGTCATATCACGTGGCCGCTTGTTCAAATTGCGAGTTGAGGAGGGGATCGACAGCTGTCTCTTTCCTTTATTTTTTCTGCATCTGCAATTGCGCGGAGGGGAAAACTTATCGATGTTTTCGCAAGCTATCAACATCAGGGGTTACTTCTTAACAGTATTTCTTGAAAGTACAAAATAAATGTTGCAAGACAAATTTTACATCATTGAGGCACTCAATAATTTTTTCGTTGTTGCTGAACTGTATCCCAAAAATGTCCCCGAGAATAGAAGTATTGAAATGACTAAATGCGACTTATTAATATGACGTTACATAGAACTACATGTGTGTACGGGAGCAATACCTAAAAAAAAAGAGTTTAGTGACCTCAGAGGGACAGCCGAACGATGGCAGTCGCTCTAAGTCTCACACGAGCGTCGTTCTCAAGTTATTGCCCAAGTTTCGACCCGCTCTGTATTTTGCTTAAAGGTGCCATAAAAAGATTTCTATACATTCACTAAATACTACTTAGAATCACTCCCTAAAGTTAATAACTGAATAAACTCCTCAACTCGGAGCCAGAAGCGGACACGTGGCCTGGTGCGTACCTTATGCCGCCAACGTTAATCATACCCCCGCGCTGTGGTTGGAAAGGAAGAAAACGCGTGCTGAGCTCCAGGCATTGTTAGTGTTCTGCTATTCTTATCACCCCAGTGGTTGGACACGAGCCACTACCCAAATGTCCGGCGAGGTATTGATTGTTACGAGCCGATGTACAGTGCTCACGCAGTTCTCCTGTCCAATCCATGAACCGCGCTCGACTGTCGTCAGGCGGGTAGTTTTGATCCCACAATTACGACATCAATCTTTGCGAAGGAAAGACTAAAAGAAATAGTCTCATTTTATCCTCGCAATTTCACCGCGACAAAGAAGCTTCTGAATCAGTGGCGGTCTGTGCGAGTATACTTGGCCCAGACATAGGAGCAGTACGCCTCGGAAAAGTCATGAACACTGCAACCCAATATCGTTTTATTACCCCTTTAAGCTTTACGGGGTGCAAAATAAAAGCAATGGAGGGTTGCTGTTATCAAGTGACAAATAAAATTGTCGAATTAGCACACACAAACGGAGGAGGCAATTCCTCAGGAATACTTTCAGTCTTTCCACTCTGGTGAAGAAGGAAGACCAGCGAAGCTGTACTATGGTGGGAATGAAGTAATGGCCGGCCGCAAGTCGGCAAGCCAGAGTGGAAAGGCTGAAGAGGTTGCCGCCGTCACTTATAGATGGCAGTAGCTGTCCAGAGTTTAGTGTCATCATTTGTTTGCTGACGGACACGATACTGGGGAAACTAGCCCTTAACAGCTCCGCTGTAAAAAGAATGTGTGTGTGGGAGAGTGGGGGAGTGGGGTTAGTTTTAAAAACACATACTGTGTTGTAAAGATTCCTCTTCCCCGTATCTTTGGCGCTGACCAAAAAGCATGGCCTTGGAAACTACTTTGTTTGCAAAAACTCTTGCCAAAAAGCACGTTTTCGTCGTGCCAGACGCTTGCGCCGTTCCTCACGACGATGCACTAAGAATGATAATACGTGCCTTTCCAATACTTGGCTTTCGCTGAGCTTGAACCTGTGGCAGCGTGCATTTTGCACCATCGAATTCGATTTTCTCAGCAAAAAGAAATCACAATGACCACCAGCCTATAGTGTGATCACGTCACGTGCATACCATGTTAAAAATTTCAGCTTTCTGGTGAAATGTGATATCTGCAACACTAGCAATAGATGTCCTAATTGTAAAGTTGTGCAGTATTTATAGCAGTCTCGCGATGATATATGGCAGCCTAGAGAAATGTTAGAGCGCATGACTATTGAAGCATAGAGTTGTAAAGTGAGGGCCCAAAACAAGTGCAGGTAAAACCGAATAAAACATTAGCCTCTCGAGGCAGTATTTCGCGAAGCTTCGAGCTCATGCAAGCTGGTGAAATGTGATTTATATTAAGATTTTAAGAATCTTTGTCTGTCCTTCGCGCTATTTATGTATAATTATTAATTTCATTGCGTGCATCTTTACGCATCTCTTTTTGCAGTAAGGCGTTCTGTATGGGATTATTTAGAAAAATACCATTAATTATCTCTCTCTTTTTGAACATTTCGCGTATTTGACTTGCAGTCTATCATGTGAGCACAGAGTCCTTTTTAGCGTACCCTGCAACCCGATGTTTCACACTGCCAATCAGCAAACAGAAAAACACTTTTACGCAGACTCCACAGCTCGAGTAGTTTCGAGTATCGTCCTTCCGCGTCGGTCTCAAGCGGTTATGTGAACTTTATGAAGTAAAATTTATTGATCATTATAAAAATATATTTAATTACTAACTGAATATTTGACAACATAAATAAAGGGCTGACCACCCTAAAGCAATGCCCCCCAAATTATCTGAAATGTGTTCTGCCAATCTTTTCCGGCGTTTTTATCCTTGACAGGCACGTTGTAAGTGATTTGGGACAGCCTTACACACATTACTGATTTTGAAGCTAATTTAGATAACTATGTGTTCCTCACACATATAACTTCGCAAACATATAGAAGTCTGTTATTGCCTCTTTTATGTGGTGAACATTACTTTTATCTGTCTGTGGGCTGGACAAAAACAAAGTAAACAGGGGCGCGCGGCGGAACTATGACGATTACGCACGCAAACCGTCAGAAACTCTCCAAATAAGTAGCTGCCATGTCGAGTAGAACGTGAAATACTACTTTGTTTTACTTAACAAAAAATAATCTTGGAGGACGCTTAAAGGGCAACTCCGGTCCATACTTTCGATTTTGGGATTATGACTGTTTTAGTGCAGTCAGCGTCCCCGAATTGCAAGGTGTAATTTTTTTCTCGTTATTGTGCGTAGTTTTAAAGATATCGACGCCTCAAAGTTTTGTTTGGGGCGCGGCCAACAAAATCGAAACTAGCCGCTCGAGGCCCCGGCAACACTGGAAATCAGCCGCTATGAGAACGTGACGTCAGGATCGTTCTCGTCCAACGAGTACGCAGGCCGAGCGGCACCTACCTCTGTTGCGCTAGCCGTCTAAAGATAGGAGGTAAGCTGATTTTGTTTTAATTCTGTATACGTAGTAGTTATTCAGCATGTAGCAAGAGTTAGTGCGTATACCATGGGCGTACTCAACCGGGGGGCAAGGGGGCACTTGCCCTCCAGTTCTCAGACTGGGGGGGGCAAGGCATGTGTTTTGCCCCCTGAAACAGCCGCCACTGGGCAGGGCAAACAACTGGCCGGCGGCGCCCAAGGAATACCAAGGGACCGTCCCCGACCCGCGGGGGCCTATTTTTAACGTGCAGGCGATACAACGGCAAGCACCGTGATTGCAACGGCAGGCGATCACGCCGGATTGGGTGGTTCGTGGAGATAAGAGCTGCCGCCGTCAACATTGGCAGCGGTAACAATGCAAGTTTCCGGAAGCGGTAGCGTAACTTAGTGGTAAGATGTCACCCTCATACGTATCAGACCCGGGTTCTATCCATGGTGTGGGCTTACTTCGTTTCCGTTTTTTCCTCGAATATTTTGTTTTGTCGAGGCATTTGGCGATATGTACGGCATTTCTTTTTTTTCTTTTTTACGATTAACACTGAAAAAAAAAACGAATGTTGTTGACGAAACATCGCTGAACTGAATCGTATGCGGCTCTATTTACGGAGGTGCATGGGGTACAGCGGGGCTGGGTTGCCGGCTGGACGGGGGGGTTTAATAGTTTTGTAGTTAGCAGCCGCACGCTTGTCGCCGCGAAGCGGCGTGAATGTAGGCGCGGGGTGGGTTAAAGCGCTTCGAGTGATATATACACGCGCCGTCTGAATCCAAAATTTAAGTTTCCGCGCTTTGCCGAGCAGCCAATCCAGCGTGGGCGTCGTTGCTAGGGGGTCTATCGCCTGCGCCGCAAAAGGAGCCAGTGACCAGAGCGCCCGGTGCGCATACACAATTGGCCCCTCTCCTCCCCCCCCCTCTTTTACAACGCCTACACACACACACGCCGTAAAAGTTAGTGATGGACCGATGCTGCCGAACTTCATATCCTGGCAAAGTTCCGCACATGCCGAAAATTTCAAGGAAAGTTCGGCAAAGTCATTCGGCAAATGCCTGCGCATGAACGCGACGGGGCCATGGATCGCAAATGGACGCCGCGCAGTCGCGCGGTTACCATCTCACAGTTTAGTACATCCAGCGAGTTACGGCGAGGTGTGAAGTAGGCGACACGGTAACTGTGCATTTGCGAGCTTTTGCGAGTGTGGTTCTCTTCAATATTATCTACTCTCAAGAACAGAAGATCGACCAGTAATTTACGCAGTCCACTGCGCAAGTGACAAATGATGCGGTGCATTCTGGATAACGTGATTTTCATTTGACCTTTCCATTGATGCAACGATGTAGTTGAAACATTGACTGACAGTGCGCAGCCCACAGCCGTCAAACGGGGCCGAGTCACGAGAGCTTGCCAGAATGTATGGAATGCAGCTGGCATCCTCGTCATAATGTGATATATGTTTTTTCCTTTCTTTTCTGTCCTTTTTACGCACTTTCTGTAGTGTGTATATTCTGTACATTTATTTGTCTGTTTAGTTTTTTCGTATGTGGTGGCGGGCTGGGGGCAGACATGTACAAACTACTCAAAAAAGTAATTAAGTTAAGTTACTGAGTATTACCCTCAAAAGTAATTTGAGTAGAGTAGAAATTACTCAAGAGGAAAGTAATTGAGTAAATTACTAATTACCGTAAAAAGTAGCGAATTACTTCTGAAGTTACTTTTATTTTTTCTATGCTAATAGGGAAGTACTTACAAAGGTTTTGATGCGTTAGCGAAATTCTGCTAGCCGAATATAAAGCGGTTGCGTTTTCACAGAAATGCTTTAATAGCTGGTTCTGCTTCTGCATACCTAATTGTTGTGTACTTCTTTTTGGTCAAAAATGTACTGCGAATGTATCATTTCTCCTTTGAGGTTTAGCACTGCCTGAGCTTGATTTTGCAGACAGTGTTTGATTGCTTACAGTGTTGCGTAAAGTACCTCTAAAAACTATACTTGGAAGTACAAAGTAAATGAGAGCTATTATGTACTTCAAGTAAAGTAGTAAGTACACCGGGTGCAATGCAGTTGAAGTAAAGTACTATAAATACAATATACTTCCGATGTAAAGTAGAAATACTTTTTAACACACTCTTTCAGAATGCCCTTTCATTCCCTATACAGCGTTTTTTTTTTCTTCTTTTTTTTTTTTAACTGGCCGGTATGCATTGCTTTAGGGGGAATCGGAGGGGCATCAGTTTTGTTTCGAAAAGGGCAACAAAAACGGAGGTGCATCAGTTTTTCTGTTTCTTTTTTAAATGGCGGCAAATAATACTACATGGAGTAATCGTTTTATTCTCGCTGACAAACCATTTAACACAATCAACTTATAAGGCACTTATTTGTATCGGTCTTATAGCCGCCATTACTTCACTCAGAGAACTGACCAAGATGACGTCTCGAAAGACAACACAAGCCAGACAGGAGCACCAGATTACCTTCAGAGAGGGTGCTGCACTTTGTTACATCCTTTGAGTGAGGATGTAGTGTGTATACCTCCTGTAGTGGGCAAGAATTCCTGCATTTGGGAGAAGCGGGGACAAGCCGTTTCATCAAATGCGAGAATTCTCCTTGAGCTTCGGGATACAAAGAAACGCCAGTCCTCGGCGTTAGTCCGACAGTTACTCGGTCTCTCTTGCGTCGTGTTTGTTCTCTCCCGCGCCTCGTAGCAGTGTTATTGCAGTGGGGGCTCGTTAAAATTTTAGGGGGTTTTGACTCTCCGAATCACTTTCTTCCTCCCCCCCCCCCGTTTTTCTACGTCACATGCTTCCCCCTCTGCAAATATCAGCTGATCTTCCAACAGCTTATCTATTTTGTGCAGGAATGTTTGTTGATAGGCAAAACAACCACTAAAATTCGAAAGTAATTTGTAATTTCAGTAGAAGTCACTCGGAAAAGTACTTAAACTACTAATTACCAAAATAGAAATGTATTTGAAAGTTACTAAACTACCCAGAAAAGTAGTTAAACTACAGAAACTTGAGTAAAGTAGTTGAACTACGTACAAGACTGGCTGGCAGGCGTTCTTCGTAAGGGTTTTCACCTATCTGCCTACCCCGCACATCACCACATGGGTCCCTTCCAGTATGTGCAAATAAAATTATTATTATTATTATTATTATTATTATTAATTATTATTGTGTCACAATTTATTTTGGACTCGCGTTTGTAAGTGTTAATTTTATTTACATTGCTACGTTCATTTCTATATTGCTTTCGTATGCTGTAATTCTTTTTCTCGAAATTAGTACTCTGTGCTAGAATCAGGAAAGGGAGAGGGGGAGGGGGGTTGGGGCGGGGAAGGGGGGTGGGGAGAATTTTATTGTCTTTGACTTCTCATTTTGAAGGTAATGTCTTTACCTTATCACTTAAGCGGACTTTTTCTCATTTTTTTAGGGTGTCATCCCACAAGCCCTTGCTGGCTTTGATGTGCCCGCAAACATATCCCTCTTTAATAGTCCCACTGAGTCAATAAAATGTATGTATGTATGTATGTATGTATGTATGTATGTATGTATTATTATTATTATTATTATTATTATTATTAATTATAACAATCCTGTCTTCGGCTCACGAAGTAGTTTGCGCCAAAAAAGAATAATATTGCTTTTTAGTTCGCGTTATTTGGCGATTTTCATGTATCTCTATAAAACTAAACACAGAACTATCATGCTCGACGTTGCACATCCGACATTCCTAAATCTCCCAACTTCCTAAACGTCCGTGTGTGTCCTAACGCCAGAAACCGAAATTTTAAAGGGTAAAAGCGGCACGTTGCGAATATGAAATGCACACTTTCATGCAAAGCTGACGTCAAGTGACTCAAATCGAAAAACATGCATATTTACAATATTGTTATCTTTTCTGCTGAAGGCTCAGCAACTGTTGCATTCGTTTTCGCGCACGAAACGGTGACTCCCAGAGAAAGTAAGAACGCAGTGATTGCCTTTATTTGAACAATGTAAACACACTTGCAGGCGTGCGCTAATGAAGCCTCAAAATCAAAACTCTCGTAGCGTGATTCGTGACTGCGCCGGCTGCTACCGCAACCTCGTTGTCACGCCACGTTCTGCAAGTAAACACTAAAATTGCCAGTAAACACACAAAAGCGACATCAATTCAATTATCTTGTAGAATATCACCTTATTTAGTCATAAGTGTGTCAATAGGCACTACATATTGTATTTAAGTCAAGAAAAAAACGTAACCTTTTTTTCGTCACAAAAAACTAAATATCAACGTTGAGACTGGTAACAGTGTATTTTTGCCGAATGATTGCCGAATCTTTAGAAAAGTTCGCCAAAAGTTGCGCCGAATTTTCGATTCTGCAAAAGTTCGGCCCATCACTAGTAAAAATATGCAACCCGGGGGGGGGGGGGGAGGTCTGGTTTGCCTTTCCACTCAAAAACAAGTTGGTACGCCACTGGCGTATACCCAAAAGCAAGCGACTGGAAAACCTGTGAACTCGTTCGGTGCCGTACTCGGCGGCCGCCGCCGTGCGTGCGCAATTCCGTACTCGTCGCTTGTATGCTCAAAAGCTAGCGACTGGAAAACGAGTGAACTCGTTTGGTGCCGTACTCGTCACTAGGCCTAAATTGTCATTGGGGCTCCGTGGATGGAGCGGCGTTGCCGTACGCCGCGCTGCCAGTGACGTACAGTACTGGGGGCCCTTTCGCTTTCGCGCTGCGGGTCAGTCCCCGGCACGAAGCTTTGAGGCTTTCCGGCGTGGGCCGCGGCGCCCAAATACACGTGTGATGGGCTGTACATGTCTGTTTTTTCTTTCTTTTTTCCTCGGGCGCATAAAAGCCGAAGTCCAAAGTCCACTCGTCGAACAGCGTTCACCCATACCTTCTCCAATTTCCTGTCCGTTGGAAACTTTTGAAAAGGCACCTCCGGGTTGCGCAGCGGGTTGTTTGAGTAGCCCACAGCGCTACAAGTATTACTCGGCATCTTTCGAGGAACAGCTGGGCAGTCCTGGGCGGACCGAGTTGCTCGCTAAAACGAGTCTTGGAGTCCTCACAAGCAAATAAACAAAAGGCTATACAGAAGCTACACGGGCTACAGATAAAATCAACGGCTAAACACGCCAATCACAAGCCGAAGTACCGATCGATGGTAGCGGCTCAAAGAAGCACACTGCGCGCAACGACCGGACCAGAGGAAAAAAGAGGACGATAGTGACGTCACGGCCCAATGTTGCTTTAGCGATCGGCAACACGCTGGCCGCCCGCTAAGGAGCAGCAGCTAGCGGCGGGTCGCATTTTTATTATCGGCATTAGTTAAGAATGCGGCGTCCCCCAGACGTAATATTTTGGCTGGGGTCGTATTTTGAGTCACTACAGCGATACCAGTAATTTATTTTATTTTGAGTTTTGGCCGGAGTTGCCCTTTAAGCTTCGCCTTTAAAAGTGGAACACGATAGCGTTAACGGTCCTCGTTTGCATCGTATTTTCATTTGCCGCGCAAGCGTGCCTTGCGTGGCGTAGTCAAAAGCGTCTGACTCGCAACAGAAGGGTCATGGGTTCGAATCTCGCCTCAAATTCTTAATTTTGTTTTCTTTAAGGCAAAGGAATTACTTTAAAAGTGAAATTATTTGAGATACATGGCGACCTTTAATTTGCATTACATGTCATGTTTTAATCACTCTCATTCCACGCGTGATGTCACGCTTCACGTGAGCATTGTGGGCTGTTTGAAATTCTTGCGCGAGGGCATGTATCTCTAACGTCATGACCCTATCGACCAATCACGATTTTCCAGTCACGCCACCAACATCGGCTTTTCAGCGACATGAGCTCCTTAACGCTATCGCGTTAAAATCATCAATTAGCAAGAGTGATGCTCATTTTCAAGTTAAATTGATTAGCATCTTGTCAAGAACAAACATTAAGAGCCAGGCTATGCCAGCTTATCCTGTATAAGAGAATGTTCACTTGGGCAAGCGCTATTTTGGGCCATATTCGACCTGAATGCGAAGGTGCGTAAAAATTAGAGTTAACAATTTCGATTACGTTTTGCTGCATGATTAGTCACATACATGCGGTGCTGAGTGTAAACAATGTTTGGTTAGAGCAACAAGCATTTTGATTTCCGCTCGGTGTTTCTGTAAAAATATACTGAAAGGAATTATCCTAAAACTTTTGTGACATTTTGAAACTTTCATTGCTCTTAGCTCAGTTGTGTCGTCATCATATACATATACATTGCGAAGCGTATTTCGTAAACCACCCCTTACGAAAATGGCATATCTGAACTTATATAAAAAAAATAAATACGGTTATATAAAAAATTGGGCAGATCTGGCGATATCAAGTAAATCAGTTTATATAAGCCTTATTAAGCCAGATCTGCCCAATTTTTTATATAACCGTATCAGGGTCTTGTTATGGAGATATCAAGACCCTGATAACCCTGATATACAGTTTTTTTTTATTCTTGTAGATTTGTTTTTAAAAAAGCCATGAAACCTACACTTATGCGGTTTGTGCGAGTGAGTTATACGCCCAGGGGGACATTATGTGGGTGGCTAATCTTTGCAATAAGTCGGCTAATGATTTGAAATTCACCACTTGTTTCTTAAATTAGTGAAAATAGACATATGGTTCCAATTAGAAACTTGCTGAACGTCGTCCAAAATCCCTAAATCAGTCATTTTCAGAAAGACTTTCAGCGCGTGAGAAAGTTACCACTCGTGGAGCAGGTACAAAGCTAGTGGTGTCGGTCAGGCGCCCGCGCAATTTTTCCGTCTCTTATCTAGCCACAGCCTTGTACCTGGTCCACGAGTGGTAACTTCAGCGCACTACTGCGTTTCACACGCGCTCAAAGTCTTTCTAAAAATTACGGATTTATGGGTCTTGGACGACGCTCAGCAAGTTTATAATTGAAACCACATGTCTATTTCCACCAATTAAAAGTAAATTAGTTAATTTTAATTAATTAGCCGACTTATCGCAAAGATTAGAAAACTACGATTGTCCCCCTGGGCGTATAACTCACTCGCACAAACCGCATAAGTGTAGTTTTCACGGCTTCTTTTAAAACAAATCTGCAAGAATAAAAAAATAACACCCGGTATTTAGGCGTTGCACGTACGTCACATCATGACATCGAACACCGGTATCCACCATGCTGGTGGTTGACTCTTCGACCCTGCATAGCGAGAGCATGGGATACGCCCGCGGATTACCGAGATTGCGGCACGCATCTCATAGCGGCGAGCAACTCCACTTTTCTACCGTTGTTTACGTTCGCGCACGCCTATGCATCGGCTTTTGCCCATTCGTGGTGTAGATGTCCTTTGTCTTTCGTTACATAACGCCGTTTCCCGCTTCGAGCGATTGTCGCGCCGCGAGCCCGGCCGTCAGGGGATCGGTTTGTGCCGTCTGCGAGACTGTAACCTTTGCAAGGAGCAAAGGTATGTAGGCAAGCCGGTTAGGAAACATCATAATATGAAACCCTGAGTCGATGAGAGTTGTACGTTATTTGATTTATCCTTATCTCAGGGTTTAGATTATGACGGTAACCTAGCGTTGTTTACCAGTATTTCGCAAAATCGTAACAATCTTTTTACAAGCGACTCGTAAAGCCGCGCGTCAAATTTTAGAACGCGCAATTAAGATTCTTTGTTGTTGTCCTTCTTGGCGACACGTCAAAACTTTGTCGGCGGCATATCGGAACTTTCTGCTTGTAGCGCAATCGCACCAATGCCGAAACATTCTGCACAATTATTCTCCCGGCTGCCAGGAGATAGACACAGCCTAATTCTAGAAATAATCTAGAAGAGTACCTTTAGGAAAACGATCTATTGTCGCGAAGTAGGTTGCAGCGCACTTACGTTGACGAGACGGGACTTGAAAGGTAATCCCAGATAGATGTCGACACGGCCACGACGGAATCACCACTCAAACACAAAAACGAGAAGGAAGGTGTCCGTGAAGAATCAACACGATGTAGCACAACCTGTCACTTTTAAAAACGAGCACTGAACGAATCACAAACAATTCTTGGGCTTCTTTGAAATCGCTTGCAGAAGCAGAAATTCGCAGCACCCACGCGGGCGCAGACCACACCTAACTGCATGGATCCGCATCCGTAAAACCACGTGACCACGCACAATCTATCACGCTTTCAGCTTAGGGAGAGAGAGAAAAGTAGAGAAGGACAGGCCAAAACGGGAGTGCACAAAGAAAGGACTTATCTTATGGGGAATCAACGTGCGGATTTGTCACTTGTACCCAAGGCTGATAGTGCAGTGAATGCTATGTGTGGCCTTGGGCTCCAGGCAGGTGCTGTGTTCTGCTTCATCACCAGCTTCTAGACTGTAGTCACGTGACCCTAACCGGAGACACGATTGGCCTAAAACATGCATAGCGTCTACCCTGCTGTCAATACCGAGTGAACATAGAGCTCTCTGACGTCCAACTTCTGAACTTCCAAACTGTCTAGCTCGAAAGTGACCGAAAATGATGCGAGTTTGAAGATACTATGTTTTACGCCGTATAACCCAGATCATAATTTAAAATAAAGAAATAAGCGCGACTATTTTTTTTGCGCACGATGTCCACAAGTAAATAAATAAATAAATAAATGTGTATATATATATTTTTTACCAATAAATTTAAAATTATGAGTACACTCTTAGGTTCGCGTTTTTAAATTTCAAATATTTTTACGAAAGAGTTGCACATAAAAGACACCACTTTCAACACACGATGAATCGCAGACGCTCGCAAGCGGATGGTTACGATGCTGCGCGAAAGGTTTTTGAAAGATGCTGCGTAGGGCGCAACGGCTTCGCAGGCGTTCGAAGGAAAAAGGATTCGGGACGACGAAGTAGCGTCTTGCATCTTCAGTAAGCTAACGGTTCGTGTTTCCCCGCTCAATTTAGCGGGGAAACACGAACAAAATTAGTTTCACTGCTAGATTTAGCGGGAAATTGACGTCAAGTGATATAAGTACCAATTCAATTTCTCGCTAAATTTAGCGGGGTGGTTACTTGATGGCGACGCCGACACCGCTTAACTCGGAAACGGGCGCCTATGAGCTGCGATCTCAAATCCATTATTTGATTAACTCGCTTTCCGATCTGATGCACTTCGTCATAATGTCACACGTCAAACATACAACCAAATTGCATTTGTCTTTCAATCTTCAAAATGTGCAATTGGTTAATTGGTCCAAATACCTGGAATAACTTCACTTTAACGATGTTAACAATAATTAACCAATTATTTGAGACTCATGCAATATAGATCAATCAACTTGTCTTGGCGAGTACATATGACTTATTGCTTGCACGACCGAAACGGGCCCATATATCATTATCAGGGGCAATATTTGCACGCGTATATCGCGAAATAAGGCCGTATTTACGCACTTATACGGCCGCATCTGGCAGTATTAGCCCGCCTATATGGCGATATCGGGGCGTATTTGCTCCCATATATTCCCTATCTGACTACTTATATTATCATATCAGGACGTATATAAAATATATCAGGGCCATATCTGACATTTTCGTACGGGCAGTCATGAGCAACTTCAATGCAGAAGTGAATAAAATATTTCGTTTTTCAATTGAGGTGTTATGCTTAATTTTTCTTAAAATCCAGATATTGTTAAAGTAGCTTTCTGACGAACGCAACTAAATTAGTACACTCGTTACCATATGTATAAAACTGCAGTTGTAAAGGATTTAATAATAAGCCTTGCACTCTTTTAAACGTTTGGTGGCAAGAAATATATTTTTAAATTATTTCAAAGACTACGTTGTTAATTACGAAAATGTGGCTTTTACATATATTGTTCAGATAAACCAACATACACGGCCCGACACGCACGCTCGATATCAAATAAAATTTTAATAAATATTATTGGCAATCGATTCTTCGCTCAATATAAATCTAATTTTCCCTTTAAAATTACAAAGAAAGACAAAGGGCAGAAGATATCCGTTTTTGATTCGGCGTTATCTGTCCAAATAATATTATCTCGTGGTTTGCGCCCAGCCAGCTGCCAGAAAAAAGTTTCTATAAAGCAAGATAAAAAGCGCCACCCTTCGCATTGTGCATTTCACATGATCATCGGTGCATATTGCACAGGTAACACTTGTTACCAGTCTAATGTGTAGACTCCATTGCAGCGTGCGTTAGAATATTTCACACTGGCGGGATGGCGCAAAAGGGCACCTGATGAGGTGTCGTCCAGCCGTGTAGCCGTTCTATAGGCAAGCGAGGCAACAAGGAATGTTATCTCGTAAATCTACAAGGCGGCACCATGTTAGTATAGAGAGAAGGCATCGTTTAGTAATGTTTCTTGCATCTCCTTTTTGCCCACAGTTGTGGTTCCGAATTGGCGTAATTTCACTCCACGTAAGGCGACTAAAGAAACGCCTAACTCGACTCAAGCTTGGGAATCATGAGGGTTCAACTTCGGCGTATTACAGTTTTCCTCCAAGGACGTAGATAGTGTCAAGATACATTCCTTTGAGGTTTCTACTGCTTCTTCTTGGTTCGCCATATACCTGCCGAAACTGCCAGACATAAGCCATAGTTACATGTATAAACCAAAGACCGTGCAGTCGAAGCTTACATATGGCACTTGTTTTCCTATTTAGGCTCTGAGTTGTCACATGGATACCGAACAAGCAGAACTGAAGCCTAACCTCAGTATTTGTTTTGCAGATTAGAGCGAATATATCCAAATCATGGCTAAAGAAGGTCAAGTATGGCTCCACCTTGAATTCTTCGGGCTTTGTCAAGGCCCTAAATTACCTAGAAAAAAAAATATCTAAGTTTAGTCCGAAAAATTCTGCTGCCAGTTACTACACCGCAAAACGTGACATGTCTTTATGCCGCACAAGAAATACGCAACCTTGATATGCGCGGCGTCTACTCAACAATGATAATTCAGAGTGTAGTACCCACTCGCAATTTAAACACGCAGACATTACATTAAGATGCCGAAAATTAGTCTTATTGCCGCCCTTAAAATGATTTAAAAAAAGAAGTAAAGCAATACCTACTTGAGAAAACTAGAAGAGTATGTCTGGGTGCTATTCGAGCAAGATCGATTTACTAGAGAGCTACTCCGGATTACCCGAAAGAAAGGCAAGATGGTCACACGCCCAGAAATTATTTTGTTGCAGAACAAGATTTTTTTTTCCACTTTTTTCCTGCAAAGAGCACAATTAGTAGTCGCAATAATAATAACAGTTTATTTCGATTACACCTAATGGTGGAGCCAAGAAAAAAAGCCGTGCTCCAGCAGCTTGACGAGTTTTTTGCCCCATTACATTCTGCAGAAGCGTCGGAAATATCAATGTACGGAACAAAATCGTGCATAATCACAATGAATACGAAAAAAAAAGAAAATAACAATAAAATAGAAAACGTCACTGAACATTATATTAGTTGACATTCGCAAATCAACACAAAACATACTTTTAAATTAAGAGGAAAAAAATCACATCAACCTATATATGCAAAATCATGCATGACAGATGCGCAATTCACCCAGACTTAATCTATCTATAAAGACACCTTCAGATTACAATACATTTAGAAGCTTTGGGATTCGGTATGCTAACATTTCCTTTCCAGTGTTTAGCCGACACGTTGGTACGTGCCAGTAATCTGGATTACGAATTTGGTATGGTACGATATGTTGTTGCAAACCAGACAATTCTATCAGGGACGAAGTGTTGTAAAGAAATTCTGTTCTAAGTTTTGTGGATAGCCTATAGTTATAAAGATTGTGAATACTGATATATTATAAGTTTTAAACAGGTTTTCCGTCTGCGAAAGATAAGGTACGTTCGCAATTACTCTCAACATTCTTTTTGAAGCAGGTGCACTTTCTCAAGATTAGTTGCATTTAGGCACTTCGCACAGTAGGAAAAGGCAATCCATAGTTATTTAAAAATGTTTGCGTAGAGCAGGGGTCCGCGAACCGTGGCCCCCGAGGCAGTTTCTACGGCCTCCGGCACGACACCAAACCCTCCCCTCCCCCCTCCCCCCCCCCCCCTTGGCCGCTTCTTCAAAAGAAACTCAAGGACCCACCCTTGGTCGCCGCCGAAGGAGGTTGCCGACAGCCCTTGATATGTCGGCACGGAATTCACTGAATAGGTCAATACTACAGCGATTCATAGAATTATTTTGAAAAAGGTGAATTTATTCATGTGAGCACTGACTGGCTTAAACCAATCATCTTGAATAAATGAACATAAACAAAAACTTCACGGAAAAGTCTTGGGCGCTGTTAACATCTGATACATTTCATCTTGTAGGAAGATAACGACGGCATTCGCTTTCGTTGGTTTTTTATATCAAGTAGCCCTTTATCTAGTTTGCTGTAAGAATTCCGGTATTCCTTTCCCCAGTGGCTACCGGGTGTGTCAGCTGTGGCTGCCCCGTTTCAATGACTATACACGAAGCTGTCATCTTGAAGTCACTGAAATAAATACAAAATATCACGACAGGGTTGCGGAAATGTTATCTAGCGAGTTTGGGTACTTTCGGAAAATTCGAGGGCTGTTTTCCACAAAAACCTGCCTATACCCTAACCCCTTGTTTAAATCTGGAAGATGATATTGACTTTAAAGTGCCACGTTTTGACATTTCGAATATTTCAGAAGTTCAACGGAGCCAATTTCGTGTGAAATTAATACTTAAAAAAAATTCTGCAAAAGATGAAAATGAATATAAAGGAAAAAGACTTCCTGTTTATTCAAGTGGCATCAGTATTTCATACTTAGGCATTGTAATTACATTTTTCCACCTTGCACTCTCGCTCTCTTCAGGCTAGCTACGTACCACGAAAAAATAGTAAAAATTTGTTTCGATTATAATGCTAAGTGTTTCGGAGGAAAAGTCCTGTTTATTTTAATCGACGAACCGCTTAATGGGGCAAAATATACTACAAAACTTTTGGCTCAACGCGTGAATATTAAAAGAGGGTTCAAAATAGGTAAAACGTTCAGAAATCGAAAATTGTTCTTTTACTTTGGGTGTTCTTTTATTTCTTTAGCGAAAGCGTCTATCACGACTTACGTGTAGAAGCTTGGAACTCACCGGGACATTGCCAAGAAATGACTGTCCGTATCCGGCGTACCTAGCAGAACCTTTAGCCGGGTGGGGATACAGGGTACGGCTACAAGAGACGCTGTCCTGTTTCTTTATTTCCAGAAGTTTCGTGCCAAGAAAAAGCATTCTTTGATCACCCTGCCCACGTTTAACCTCGACCATGTTACGAAGTTGATGAACTAGCTTTTAAAGAAGTGTCATATTGCATTTTTGTTACCGATGAATTTGTTTATTAATTTGAAAATAATATTTAGATAAAAAACTATTTTGACTAAACGTCGTGTTGAATTTGCTCCAGATTTGGCAATTGCATTACATGGCACACGAGTTTGGGCGAAATGCAAAGAAAAAGCGAGCCTCTTCCGCTCTACGTCTAAACAGAGTTCCCCAAAAAATCCAAGGATTCGAAGCAGAAAATAACTTCAGGTGTTTAACGTACTCGTCAAACAGTTCGTCGTCTGCGAGATACTTCCGTCTTTAACTTTCATCAAACTTCTGGTGTCAAAAAATTCAAGGTTTCGTTTTTTTTTTTTTTTTGTAAGAGGCCTGATGAAGTCAGTTGAAGTACCACAAGTTACAATAGTCGAGCGCAACACTCTATAGTGCATGAATAAGCTTTTTCGCCGGCTTTAGAGCGTCCGCGTTTATTATAACATTTCGTACTGAATATTGTTTTTTATCCTGCCGTGCCACATGCACGCCGTATTAGAATCTCAATGTTTCACGCCTTGGTGAAACCTTTGGATATTATGTCAGTTCTAAGATACGTTTTCTAAAAGCGCATTTGCAGCAATCCTTTGCAACAGAGAAACGGAGTTAATGCCCCACAGTCTGCACGGTGCGCAAGGTGTTCCTTCCGAATGTCAAAAAAATGAAATCAGCGAAAGTGCATGTTGTAGGGCAACAAGATGTTGCGTAAAGGTGATGGTGCCGGAAACTAAGAGTCACTCAAAGCACGTTTCGACCATGTTAACAGGTACATATTCCAGATTTGTTTTTCAATGCGACTATGTGACGATGATTTCTAATTTATAAGTGTGTGGCATATGTGTTCTCGGTGGTGGCTTGCCGTGAGTAGATGATCGCACTTCATTTTTCTTCTTGTATCATTTACATACATGGACTTGAAATAAACGAACTCTTCACTGGTGTTTTTAATCGTGCTTGTGCCTTGTGCTTTCAGCAGCAAGTTTTTGTAAGACGAAGTGTAAACCTTGAAGGAATGTTCGCAATGCCAGACACCTTTTGTTACGTCGCCCGTGACCCGCGTTTTGTCATAGGCACACTGCTTTTCAAACGGGGCACGTTGCTGCCTTCAAAAAACACCAAACTAAAAAAGAAAGAAAGAACATAATTTAAAGTATTGAGGTATGAATAGTGCAGGAGTATAGCACAGCCCTCTAGAAAAATTCCAGCAGCTCCTCTTGTCGTGAGAGGATTGCCTACTTGCTGCTGCAGGAGAACCAAGTTCCGCATCACGGCTGTCTCCGAAGAGTGGTCTTTCTCAAGTAGAGAAACGACAGGTCACTGCTGGAACAGCGAAATCTGAAAGATATATAACAACTACAGCGGAATGTCTTCCAAAATGCACTGAGCGCTCAATTCAAGCATCTGTTTGCTTCGGAACTTGGTCGCGTCAGAGGCTATGTGCACAAAATAAAGGTCCGCCCTCTGCTCCACTTGTACAGTGTAAATTTCGACGTCTTCGTTTACGGTTTGCAAACAAGTTTCAGACGAGCTCGGGCGTCTTGAAGCAAGTGGCTTGATTGAACGCGTGGCCTCGCCTGAAAGGGTGTCGCGAATCGTCATAGTCAAGAAGGAAGATAGAAAAATCATGATGTGCGAAGGTCTCAGGGAGCCAAACAAGGCTGTTGTTATTGACAGCTAGCTTCTTCCATACACAAAGAAGCTGCTTAATGACCTGGTTAGTGCAATTCGGTTTTCAAAACTAGATCTGGCTAGTGCATACCAATACCCGTATAGCAGAAACCTGACAGACTTTGTTACCCACGAAGACCTGCTCCGGTTTACGAGATTATGTTTCATCCTCGCTTCTGCCCAAGCCACTAGCCAACAAATGATGTTTAGAATTTGGCATGGCTCTAAAGGAGTGCTGTTCTACATAGACGAAATCATTGCCTTTGACAGATCCAGCAAGGAACATCTTGTTAACCACCGAGCCGTCCTTCAGCAAATCTCAACTGCGAGGCTACACTTGGATGTCAAGTGCGTTCTTGACGTCAGCGGACTCTCGTTATTGGGTCACCAAGTCAGCGGCCAAAGAATCGCTCCTCTCAAACAAAAAGTCGACGCCATCACCATTCACCAGTGCAGACAGGTATCAGCCAGCTTAGATCATTCATATTACTGGTGGAATACTATGCAATATTTATTCTCACACTTTTCACGGAAGTAGAACCACTTCGGCGGTTTCTGCGCATATACATTCCGCTCATTTGCGACACCGAGAATTATAAAAACTTGGAACGGCTGAAATTTTGATTGTCATTCAGTCAGGTACCACGGATGTTCGACACTACCTTGCCGATAATCGTCGCAACAGATGTGTCCGCATATAGGTTTGAAGCTGTCCTCCAGCAAGGGTCAGGGAAGAATGTCCATACTGTTGCTTTTTCTTCCCGTACGCTAACTCCAGCGGAACGAGAGTATTCCGTTGGAGAAGGAGGAGCCTTCGCATGCCTTCGGGCATGTGAGCGATGGCATAATTAACTATGGGGTCACTACTTTACATTATGTACCCACCATCAGGTACTGGTTGCCCTACTCTCAACACGTGGAACAGGACATTGCCCGCTGCACATCACGCGCTGGTCCTCACGTCTGCTGCACGCGTCAGTATCAGTAAGGCCCTGACAACTGTGTGGCGATGACATAGAAGGTGAGCCATCGTTTAAAGAGAAGACCGTCTCGTTCGTCATTCCTTGTGTCACAGAAGGACAGCTTCAACGAACTACAAGAGATGACGTCATCCTAAGCCAAGTGATGGACTATGTAGTATCATCCTGGCCATCACTGGAGTTTCTGTCCACCGACATCATTCCTTCTTCTCACCTTCCTAAAGATATCTCAATGGTAGACAACATACTGTGTCGTAGGAATGGCCACAGTGAGCATGCGAATGAAGCTGTAAAATCAAATCGTTTGATACAGTGTTTTTTTTTTATTGTATGTTCAGTACATTATGCTTGCTTGCTAGCTAAAAGGCTGGCTGCTGACGGAGTATCTGCGGCCTGGTAAATGGATTTCATAGATCGCAGGTGGCTCCTCCGATTCGAGTACTAATCGCACAGCAATTGCCGACGGTCCATCCCATCTACACTTTATGAACGGTGATGTGCTGCTAGATAGCAGCACCTGGAGAAGAAACAGGATAAGCACATGTCACTGATGCATAGTTCAGTAATCATGTTTTTCATAAACTATAAATCATGCTCCTCATTAATCTATACCGAAGCAGAAAGACTACGCAAATAATCTTGGTAATATGTACTAAAATATCCTTCAATATACTTAAATATATACTGAAATATAATATGTACTTAAATGTCCTTCAATATAAAAATAGTCCACTAGAACCGCGTGGCCGACAGAGCGGCGGTCGGGGACGCTACGTGTGCTCCGTGAGATTCCATTCTGCTTCGAAGAAAGTACACTCTGTCGGGTCTCAACTGGGCATGAACGCGCCTAACAGTTTTTAGTGAAGGTTTAGCAAAAACGCGCCCTTCATCTGCGTCGCACCCAGAGGTATGTTCACGAAGGCTCGAAGAAAGCACACCCATCAATATTTTTTGATCAGTTCCGTGGGTAAAATGTCAGGAGGGTACTTTCAAATATACATATACTCAAATTTCATTCTTGTCCCATATTTAGAAAATAAAATGTGTTGAGGGGCGCATTCATTTATTAGAATAATGGCACTGATATTGCACTTTAACAGTGAAAATATTCGTCCTGACTCAGGCCATTCTCTTTCACACAGCCATTTCAGCGTTAGCAGCCGTGACATAAGTGATGATGAACTGCTCTCCGCTGCCAAATCGAAAACTGAAACTGAGCATGCTTTGCGCTCTAGCTGAGCTCCGAGTGCATCCTCCCCTTGGATAGATTGGAATCTCCTGGCCCCACCAGCAACTGCCTCGGCCAATCGCTCCCAGTGGGCCTTTCATTTTGCAGGAGACAACCTAAGGCGGCACCTACAGAAGTAAACAGTGACAAGTATGGTTTCCTTCTACTCATAGATGACTACCCCCCCCCCCCAGAAATGCAAAATAAGTGTGAATTATAGCGCCTGAATGTGAGCATCATATATAACACGCGGTACTAGTGGAAGGTTGCTAAGATATTTTTACAAATGATTTTTGATTTGCTGCAATATATTTTCTTTTTTCTTTTTCGTGATAGGGAATCAATACCAGAACCACAACTGCACAATATAAACAATGTTTTGTACGCTTCTTTAAAAATGCATAGAAGCACGTTTTAATACATATTTAAGTTACCTGCCCGTAAGATTACAAGTTAAAAAGTGATGTCACCTTGTACTGACAGGACCGTAGATATAAACCGCACAAATCAATTTCACTTCTAATTAAAATGGGACGGAAAGAAAACAACATTCCAGGAAATAACAATCCGACTTGATTTTATGAAAATTAATAAATACAATGAATGCTAGCTATCTTCTTGTGAAAATGCATTTTAAAGCAGGGACTCAAACCGAAAAATATAACGTTTCGGTTACGGTTACGGTTACCGCTTCCTGTTGATAACGGTTTCGTTTCGGTTTTTTATGGTTTTACTTTTTACGGTTTCGGTTACCGGTTAGACGTCTTAAAAAACCGGTTTATTTCGGTTTTTCCAATAATTTGGCTAATTGAAATGCTAGACAGCCGTTTTATAATAAACGGTTTAAAGTAGTCCAAGGTATTCAACAACGTGAAATTCAATGATAATGCAGTGAGTGCGCAGGTGAGCTGGTGGATGTTAACCATTTTAGTTTATGTCGAGACTGAGGCAGGAAAAGCGGAAAGCGAAAAGCTTTTCCTGCGTCAGTCTCGGATAAGAACAAAATAGTGAAATTCAAGGAATTTAGAAACGTCCTAATACTTCTAATTGGTCAAAAGTTGCACACGTTTCTAGCTCCAACGCTTGTTCACTACATCTACTCATATTACATAGCTTGATACCCGAGCATACATGTCACCCCTGCTACTCGGGGATCATCGCATTCTATATAATAAAAATGAAAATAAACATCCCTAATTTCTTGTGCGGCAGCGTTTATAAACTACCCTAAGAGAGTTTCCACTTGGTGCTGGAAGAACCATTCGCACCTTCTGGTCGCTATGAGTTTATTTCAACCTAATACATGCAGACGAGTCTTCGTCCACACTGAAGGAAGAGCAGAACTATAGCCATCCTCTAGTAAAATACTGCTAAGTGGAATAAACTAATAAAATTGAGAGGTGAGCTAGTTGGTGAAAGTCACACAATTATGTAAACGCAATAGCCCAAAACAAGGAAGACTGAGAGAGGAACGAACTACACATTAACAACACAGAAAGATGTAAAAATATGTTATGTGTTGTTCGTTCCTTTCACTAGTCTTCGTTGTCATGCAATGTTATACCTACGTCATGTTTGCTATTTCCAAGCAATTGCCTGTGGTTATCGAAGCGCACGTCTCTCGCTGGCCGATTCTGTGACGCTCGCTGGCCGATTCTGTGACGCTAAATATACCTCATATATATAATATAAATTTGAAAATATTCAGATCAATGAACAGTACTTTATCGAATGAATCAATGTTTTAGCAGAAACCGCCAAAAGCCAAAATAAACGGCGGAGCTAGGATTTGAACTTTGGGCCTCCCAATGTCCGGTCGGGTGTTC
>JAZHYW010036294.1:0-12473 GCA_037355805.1 Ixodes ricinus
ATATATGACATTTTCGTACGGGACATTTCATGATATATATGGCCACGAGGTGACCATTTCATAATTTTATGTTCTGTAATTAATACCTTAGTTCAAGGACACAACCCAGTTTAACTTTTAATACTGTGACACAAAGGTGTACCAATCACGGGTATGTTAGGCGACCTACAACACTTCGCGACAACATTTTATACCGTGTAAATAGATCAGCTTGAACTTTTGAAGTTTACTTAAACACGAAGAAAGGACAAAAATACAGTATAGTTCTAAATTTCAAGCTGATTTATTTATAGGTATGTACCAACAAGCCAAACTCTTTACTCCCGTACCTAAACATTTTGATTCAGGTAAAATATATGTCACTTGTACACAAAGGGATGTTGAGTCGTATGAACACGACGTTATGTACGTTAATGTAGATTTTCTTCTACTCTTGCGTTCAAATTTAAAAAAAAACAGAATTTATAATTTTTGGTACCTGAATATAAAAGGAAATTGCACGGGCGATCGAAGAACACTGCTACGAGGCGTGGGGAGCGAACAGACACGACGCAAGAGAGGCCGAGGCACTGTGGGATTAGCGCCGAAGACTGGCGTTTCTTGTATCCCCAAGATCAAGGAGACTTGACGCATTTGAAGAAAGGGCTTGTCCCCGCTTCTACCCAATGTAGGAATTCTCGCCCACTACAGGAGGTACACACACTACATCCCCACTCAAAGGAGGTAACAAAGTGCAGCACCCGCTCTTGAGTTAATCTGGTGCTCCTGTATAGCTTGTGCTGTCTTTCGAGACGTCGTCTGGTCATTTCCTTGAGTGAAGAAATGGCGGCTATAAGACCGATACAAATAAGTGCCTTATACACTAACTCACGTTTACAAACAAACCGGAGCGCCCGGAGCCCCTCTAGCGGACGTCACCGGCGCCCCGCATGCGCGATGGGGGTGTGGGCAAGAAGCTCGCCGTCGCCCATAAACATACCTTTGAAAGGCGATGTTGTCGGCGTCAGTGTGAGTCCCTCTGCCCTTTTTCGCGTTCGAATTGTTGGTTCTACGTCTTCCTGGCGATATCTGACTATCTTGAGCGGCGTCAGCGAAATTACCGAGGCTCGTTACACCGCAAAACTTAGCGTGAATAATGTGACATGTGGCGATTCATTCCGCGTAGACGCCGCAGAATGTACGCTAAAGCCTGATTCTCGTGATGAGATTTCGCTCGGAATTTTCAGTCGCGACGCCGCTCGGGCTCCAAAAGCGTGAACCGTAGCTCAGATGGTCGACGTCGATGCTGAACATCGCAAGCAGAATCGGACCAACTGAATTAGGTATAACAAGTCGGTGATGGTCACTGGTAACAATGACCAACATCTTCTTGTATCTACTGTTTACGTCGAGCCTGCTTACCAACCTTCAAACTTAAGTATTTTGAGGCCTGCACTTCTTATCGAAAGTACCGGGCCAAAATTTGGTCTACGGACCGGCGTTGTCTAAAAGAGCAGACGACAAGCAGAAACGTTTGAAAGAGCAGACGACAGTTCGAACAATCAGGCAGCCGTTTGAACAATCAGGTGGCCGTTTGAACTTAAAGACGCACTGAACTTATTCCGCAGGTGGTCCGCACAACTTGACGGTTTTCTGGCGTTCATGTTGGAACAAAACAAATAAATCTGATGACCACAAGTATCCGTGAATTCAACCCAAAGTGCTTCCCGCCCAAGCAATTGTTGTCCGACGGTGTCTGCTTTTCCCTTTTCACGGCACATATCCATATTCTCGGACGAACCGAGCAGGTGAAAACTGACCTTCAAATCTTTTTCGACACTTTTGGTACGGCCCTAATCGCGGCGTTTTAACGAGAAGGCAGGTTTTTGTCTGGTTCCTTTCAAAACAACGCAGGAATACAGGTCTGGCATGGGGACTTCTGCCCCCAGCCCCAGACCGGAAGTGCGACCGACGCGCCACCACCGCGCCGTGACGTCACAGAGATGAGCTCGTGTATAAGTTGATCGTTCTAAATGGTTCGTCAGCGAGAATAAAACAATTACTCTATGGCGTATTAGTTGCCACCATTTCCAAAACACAAAAAAACTGATGCACTTCTAATTTTGTTGCCCTTTTCCGAAAAAAACTGATGCACCTCCGATTTCCCCTGAAGCAATGCATACCAACAAGTTAAAGAAAAAAACGCTGTATAGGGAATGGAGGGCATTCTGAAAGAGTGTGTTAGAAAGTACCACTACTTTACTTGGAAGCAGATTGTATTCATAGTACTTCACTTCAAGTACATTGCAGCCGGTGTACTTACTACTTTACTTGAAGTACATAACCTCTGATTTACTTTGTACTTCCAAGTAGTTTCTAGAAGTACTTTACGCAACACTCTAAGCAATCAAACACTGTCTGCAAGTATGCAAAATCAAGCTCAGGCAGTGCTAAACCTCAAAGGTGAAATGATACATCCGCAGTACATCCTTCACCAAAAAGATGTACACAACAATTAGGCATGCAGAAGCAGAACCAGCTATTAAAGCATTTCTGTGAAAGTACAAGCCGCTTTATATTCGGCTAGCAGAATTTTACTAACCATCAAAACCTATGTAAGTACTTCCTTGTTAGCATAGAAAAACTAAAAGTAACTTCAAAAGTAATTTGCTACTTTTTACAGTAATTAGTCATTTATTGAATTACTTTCTATTTGAATAATTATCTACTCTACATCAAATTACTTTTCAGGCTAATACTCAGTAACTTAACTTAATTACTTTTTTGAGAGCTAGTACGTGTCTGCTGCCAGCCCGCCACCACGTGTGAAAAAACAAAACAGACAAATACATGTACAGAACATACACACTACAGAATATACGTAAAAAGGAAAGAAAAGGAGGGAGAAAACATGTACTACATTATTACGAGGGTGCCAGCTGCATCCCATACATTCTGGCAAGCTCTTGTGACTCTGCCCCGTTTGACGGCAGTGGGCTGGGCACACTGAGCGTAATTGTCAGTTGTCAGTCATTAATGTTTCAACTACCTCGTTGCATCAATAGAAACGTCAACTAAAAATCACGTTATCCAGAATGCACCGCATCATTTGTCACTTGCGCAATGGACTGCGTAGATTACTCGTCGATCTTCTGTTCTTGAGGTAGATAATATTGAAGAGAACCACACTCGCAAAAGCTCACAAACGCACAGTTACCGTGTCGCCTGCTCCACACCTCGCCGTAACCGCTGGTTGTACTAAACTGTGCGATGGTAACCACGCGACTGCGCGGCGTTCATTTGCGATCCATGGCCCCGTCGCGTTCGTGCGCCTGCGCAGACATTTGCCAAATTTTAGAGCGCAACTCTTAGGCACCCGTTTCCGGCTTGAGCGGCGTCGCCGTCGGCGTAACGCGCGGTGCATGTTGGGACATGCACCGCGCAGCCCAGCCCCCCCAAGCGGTGCATGTTAAGACATGCACCGCGCGAGCCCCCCCCGAGCGGTGCATGTTGGCACATGCTCCGCGCAGCCCCCCCCGAGCGGTGCATGTTGGGACATGCACAGCGCGAGCCTCCCCCCCCCGAGCGGTGCATGTTGGGACATGCACAGCGCGAGCCCCCCCTCGAGCGGTGCATGTTAAGACATGCACCGCGCGAGCCCCGAGCGGTGCATGTTGGGACATGCACAGCGCGAGCCCCCCCCCCCCCCCGAGGTCACATGACACCCAGGTCACGTGACCCCCCCCCGGAGGATATTGAAGGATGAGGGGAGGAGAAGGAGGAGGAGGGGTATACCCTCCCCTGAGTACCCTTCCCTCCTCCTCCTCAAGAGCTGCGCTCCAATTCAGCGTTACAGGGAGTTGTGAACGGCTCTCATTTTTTTACCGAAGTTTCCTTCAGAATTTCGGCATGTGCCGAACTTCGCCGAATCTGAAGTTCGGCAGATTCGGTTCATCACTAACTTTTACGGCGTGTGTTTGTGTAGGCGTTGTAAAAGAGGGGGGAGGAGAGGGCCAATTGCGTATGCGCACCGGGCGCTTTGGTCACTGGCTCCTTTTATGGGGCAGCTGATAGTTCCCCTAGCGACGACGCTCGCGCCGGATTGGCAACTCGGCAACGCGCGGGAATTTAAATTTTGGATTCGGAGCGTCCAGTCGGCAACCCAAGCCCCGCTGTCCCCCCTGCACTTCCGTAAATAGAGTCCCATACGATTTAATTCAGCGATGTTTCGTCAACAACATTGGTTTTTTCAGCGCTAATCGTGAAAAAGAAATGTCGTAAATATCACCAAATGCTTCGACAAAACAAAATGTTCGAGGAAAAAAATAAAGAAGTAAGCCCACACCATGGATAGAACCCGGATATGATACGTTTGAGGCAGACATCTTACCACTAAGTTACGCTACCGCTTAGAAAACTCACATTGTATCCGCTGCCTATGTTGACGGCGGCAGCGCCTATCTCCTCGAACTAGCCAATCCGGCGTGAGCGCCGTTGCAAGGGTTTGGATCGCCTGCGTGTTAAAAATATGCCCGCGCGGGTGGGGGGCGGTGCCCTTTGTATTCCTTGGGCTCCGCCGGCCAGCGTTTACTCTGCCCAGTGGCGGCCGTTTCAGGGAGGGGGGGGCGGCAAAACACATGACTTGCCCCCCCCCCCCCACTCTGAGACCTGGGGGGCAAGCGCCCCCTAGCCCCCCCCCCCCCCCCCCCCCGTTTGGTACGCCGATGCCACCGTTTGTTTGTTCCATTTTTGCGGACCCTAATCCGAATAATGCATGATGCGTTGCTTAGTGAGCGATTTTAAATTTGTAAATAATTCGTAGTTAAAGTAAGGTAGACCAAATTAATGAATCGCCTGAATTTGCCGGGGCATGGCCGACAATTTATTAATTAATGAAAATTTCAGCTTTTTTTCGAGCGGAAGTCGCTACGTGACAAACTTCTTTGCCACGGATCCGATTCGGGAGGAGCTAAGCGTCAGTTGCTGGCGGGCATTTGCTCGGCAGCAACTGTCGAGTCACGCTTGGATAAAAGCGTCGGTATCGGCAAGCTCAATGTTGCGAAAACAAGTGTGTGGCGCTTTGCAACAGAACTGTGGGCGCGCGCACAGCTAAGAAGACAGCACATCATTTATTATGGTGAATGCAAACCCCTTTTCTATAGCAGCCTCCACAGATCCGAGATAAACAAGAGTCAGAGAGGCTGTGAATAGCCCCGACGCACTTAAAATTTTAAAAAGTTTTTCTGAGACAAAATTTAACTTCGAGGCGCTGTTATTCATTAGAAAGATCACTCACAAAAACGTTATACGCGTTTTTTTTAAATTAATAAACCGTTTTTAATCGGTATAGATGCGAACTAACATAGCCACTGCGTGCATCGACATTGCGCATCGTCTGCTCGCATCCTACCAGCTGCGTCACAGGAGGTGGCGCAGCTGGTAGGATGCGCCACCTCCTGTGCAAAATTTCCTACCAGCTGCCCGTGAGGTGGCGCCACCAAAATATCTCTTCGCCAATAGTCGGTCGAAACAAAGGATTCCATTAATGACGTCGGCGATGTCGAAGGCTCCGTCGGCTCGAAACGCGGGTGGGAAATTAGGAAACTGAAGGCTGAAGCAGACTGAACGCGGTGGGAGCCAAGTCGTGAGTGCATGCAAGAGATGGTCAGAGTTGCGCCACCGTGCCGCTAGGGGCACTGGCAGATATGTGAACGATACATGGAGAGGCGATGCAGACTACGTCACCGACCCTTCAAACATGGCGGCCTTCCTCGGCCTTCAACGAAAGTGGCGCATTGTTTACAAATCATTTTGATCAAATTGCCTTATGTATGCAACATGCTTAATCTAACCACTAATAGTTTATGGCATGGTTACTTTATTCAATTCAGTATAGAAACAAAGGTAAAGACTCGGCACACACCTTGACATTTCCTACCATGTTCTGGATAAGTGGATGGGCGGGCACGAGGGAGGCAGCCTGCACAGACACCCGGCACAGGGGACAGGTGCTGTTCGTGTGCAGCCACGTCATGATGCAGCCCTTGCAGAAGACGTGGCGGCAGCGGCACTCCATCGGTACTCGCAGCAAAGCACGGCAGATGGCGCAGGTCAGCTCATTGTCCGGTGGAGGGTCGCAGTCCTCCGGGAATATTTCGGGAACTGCATTGTAAAGTCCCTTGAGAAAATTCGCATTCCACAATTTAGGTGCTCTTTGATTGCTTGTTATTCGTCTCATTCTGAATACTTTCTTGAGTTAATTGTTTTATTTGAAAGGGAATACAATTCTCTTTCCTCTGCTATAACTTGTTTTGTATTGTTTGTGGTATGATTATAGCAGTTGCGAATAGGGAGGCGCAAACTCTCACTTGCTCCGCTAGTTCCCATTTCGTGAAAAGACCATTATAGATAACACGAGTTCTATGATGCTGTCTTGTTAAGAAGATAGTGACCAAAAGTGAACGAGGGCTTTTTTAAAAAAATTGTTTTAGTTCTTTCTATACAGCTCCCCAAATGTTTTCCAAAATCACAAATTTTCAGCACGAATATTTTCTCGATTATATCTAATAGGCTTAACTACACTTTTAGTTCTTGGCACTTTTTTATATTCACGAAAATTTTCAAACGCCGGTTTAATGTTGATGACAAGATATTTTACTGAAAACATAGCAATATTTTATGTTTTAGGTGATGGGAGTTCTCACTTTGCTTAACGGGCAATTGAACGAAATGAGGATGTGTAAAACCCCCAAGATATGCGAATATGTGAACGAGGGTTTTGTTAACTCTTGAAGTAATATTGTAGCAGCCTGTCAAACTTTACAGCCCTTGATGCATTTGCTTTATGAACATTATAGAAATAATGGCATCTAATGAAGCTGGTTGTAATAAACAGACATACCGTAATATCCCGAGATATAGCCCACCTAAAATCGAAAGCAAATCGGGTGAAAATAAAGAGTGGGCTAACTTTCGGTGAACAATAAAGAAGTTGAAAAAAATACTAGTTTTAGATTCTGCGACCTACGAAACTTGTGATCGGAGGAGGGGCGATGAACCAGAAACGGCTGTCCTTCCAAGTCAGCAATGTTCGGGTATCTCCCGCCGTGGCTAAGCAACACCATTTCTGCCGAGGTCACCAATGGCCAGGGACCTGGAATTACTAAAAGTGTCTTTCGGTGTCTTAAAAAAAATCAGGTTAATCATAGGGGTGAGGCATCTCTCGGCAAATCGCGGTATATTGCTATATATTTGATTTCCCAAGTGATTGGGATCCGGATTTCTCGTTTGGATAAAACTTAAGATAATCTAAAAAGATAACTGTCTTGATGCTTCCTTGTACCACGTCATGGGAGGCCGGAGAACTGCTGATTCTCAACGTTCAGGAAATCGTTGAGGGTGGCGCTGACTCCTCTATTATCATCACTGTCAACGTTTTTATAGCTCTGCGAGCCGAAAATGCTTGCACGGTTTATTGATAAAAGAATGCTACAAGTAGCGCGCCCGATTACTAAGTTGCATTTTTAGCGTTTGTATTTATTGGTGTTAGTGGTCATAGCGCCCTGGAAAAGGGACAAAAGAGATTATATTTCAGTTTATTAAAAACAATACAAGGGTGTCACACTGCTATGATCACGATCACGCTCATGAGCAGATAGCACGAGGGGCATTGGGGAGTCTTGTCGCGTCGTCGGCTTCATTTCTTGGGAGCAGCAGTATATCTCGAACTTGCCTAACCATCAACTCAGCCAACTCGGCGAATGCGCTTTTACAGTTTAGGTTTATTATGGTGGACAAGAAAGGAAAGGTGTGGTGATGGCTTGCAAGTTGCTCGTCCCAGTGGCCATAAACGGTCTGACGCTTCATGCCGCATTTGTCACTATTACCATGGTTCCATCTGTATGCTGGAAGCTGCACCGCAACTGCAAATACCAGGTTAATTTTTCGGAAATTAGGTACTAAAAAAGACGGAGCAGGAAAAAAGACACACACACACGCAGACAAAAGTCATAACGGCTTGCCTTTTCATTTGCAGCTGAACAATACCTCTAGAGTGGGACAGAATGTTCAATCTGCCCATTTTCGTGAGCGTTTAATTTTATTCTGGTCCTGGAATGCAAGGTGGTGCTGCTTCCAGTATACCGATTATGCTAATCTTTATAGGCAACTGAAAGGCCTCGTTGTCATCCTCTCCAATTGACCATTAAAAACATATTTAGCTCCCAAATTTTAACAGCACTGCAAGTAAAGACACGGGCGCATGAGCCTATATCACAGTGAAATGCTTTGTCTGCACGAGAACTCGCGCATATACACGGACTCATCTCTGTTACGTCACCGCGTGGTGGTGGCGCGTCGGGCGCACTTCCGGTCTGGGGCTGTAGGCGGAAGTCCCCATGTGAGACGTGTATTCCTGCGTTGTTTTAAAAGGAACCAGACAGAAACCTACCTTTTCGTCAATAGCCGCGACTGGGGCTGTACCAAGAGTCGAGAAAGGTTTGAAGGTCAGTTTTCATGTGCTCGGTTCGTTGGAGAATGTGAATATGTGCCGTGAGAAGGGAAAACCAGTCGCCGTCGGACCACGATTGCTTGGGCGGGAAGCACTTTGGGTTAAATTCACGGATACTTGTGGTCATAAGATTTATTTGTTTTGTTCCAACATGAACGCCGGAAAACCGTAAAGTTGTAGGGACCATCTGCGGACTACGTTAAGCGCCTCTTCAAGTTCAAACCGCCACCTGATCGTTCGAACTGTTGTCTGCTCTTTCAAACGTTTCCGCTTGTTGTCTGCTCTTTTAGACGACACTGACCCGTAGACCAAATGTTGGCCCGGTACTTGCGATAAGAAGTAAGTAAGGGTATAAGCACAGGCGAGCTGGTGAATAACTTCCATCAAATCCCCATCACGGGAGAAGTTACGAAGTGATAACTTTAGACATCAAGGATCTTTACTATGCTATGGATAAGTCGGAGCTTTTGATGAGGGTCAGGAGGTGGTGTGATGACCATCTAGTGAAGTTTCAGTCTTCCTCTGGAATTGATGTGGAGAGCTTCATGACCCTTCTGGAGTTTTATTTAGGGTCCACTGTTATAGACTTTGAAGGTGCTCTTTTTATCCAAAAGAGGGAGTGTGCATTGGGTCTTCAATTGCACCAGTGTTGTCAAAGATATTTTTAAACGAGATGGACCTTCATGTTGACGCGTTTGTGCGGCCTTTGCCGAGTGGAGCTGTTGTGGTCCGTCGCTATGTAGACGACATTTTGATTTGTGCTTTCGAGGAAGGGTTAGCAGGGACGGTTAAGAAGTGTATAATAAAAAGTGCCACGAATCGACGTTCACGGAGGAGAAGTACTGTTCAGGGCAAAATTCAGTACCTAGACCTCCTACTACACACAGAACAGGGCTTGTGCTGTTCTGTGGCGTCTGTTTGTCGTTCTTTTGCCTTGTATTTACGGAGTAGGCAGTGAGCGCGGAGGCGGTGGGTGTCGGAGTTGTTGCGTCTATTTGTCGTTCTTTTGCCTTGTATTTCTCGACTGCTACGGATAGAGCTTGAACTGTGGAATTTCAGAACTAGAGCACTTCTTCGCGGTGCACCTACGTCGTTGGTGAATCTCTAGGAGGCTTCGTCGTGCAAGTAGAGCGGCTCGCTCGAAGCAGCGTCTCAGCAGAGACTGTCTCAAGAAAGCGCTGTCAAAGGTAGCGATCAATCTTAAATCGCGTCTCACGCGCTCGCGCGCTCCAACCTTGACAGTGCTTTCTTGAGTCCGTCTCAGCTGAGACGCTGCATTCGAGCAAGCCGGCCCTGGGCAGCGGTCCTTCCGTGCGCTTTAGTTTTCTCTTCCGAGCTGTTTACTAAAAAAGGAGAACCTTTCTTCCGCGAAAGCGCACGAGAGCAGCAGGCGTCGTCATTGCGATGTCTTCGGCAACGAGAAATGATTTAGCGATGCGAGGCGTCCGCCCGAAAATTCGGAAGAACCAACATAGAAATGAAAACGAATCATGGTGAACTTTATACCCCTCCTGCTGCGCTCTGGGATATCAACTTACCTTGTTGAGGCAGCTTCCTTTTGTCACCGCGAGTAAAGCTTAGATCCATTTGTCTCGTAGTGTTTTAATTCACCTTTTATTTACATTAGAACCACTTCGAAAGTTAAAACAATATACGTAACACTTATTTACAGCATAGTTTGATTTGCAACACAACATTGACTTTTAAAATAGTTACGGTGCCCCTTTCAGACGGACAAAATAATTACAAGGTTGACAGAAGACATGGTAATCAGTGAGGCTCCGCTCGAAATCCTCGGACTGGAAATGCGCCGAGCACACCACGCTATTCTTTGAGGGGGTCCAACCACTTCCCCTGTTCAGTGCCTCACCCATCGGTTGCGACACACGACGTCTCGGGAAACTGGGAGCATATTCGGAAGCGATATATATTAATTTTGAAGTTTCATCAGCAAAGGGTGTGCGCGCTCACCGATGAAACGAAACACCAGTGCGCGAGTGCGCGACTTCTTCGACGGCTCGGACCGATTACTGCAATTTCCTACACAACACAATCCCATCGCGGTTAGGGAACTCCAGCAGACGATGCGTCCACAAAATCAAGCGCGACCGCCGCGATCGCAAACACTTTGCAAGGTGACTCTTCGATAGAGACCTTTGATGTCGTTCTCCGTCGTCAAAACTGTTGCTCAAGCGGTGCTCTGCGTCACGCGGATTTCACGCTTCGGTGGTTCGCAGACTCCGCATCTCGACGATCTCGGGCATCGCCGCGCGTCGCTCCTCGGTCGGCTCCGTCCGTCGTGCTTAAAGTTAAACGCCAAGACAACAGGGATACAAGAATAGATGCAGACAGGACCGACAGGACCAACTCGCCGTCTTAATTCCGCCCGTGAGTTTCGACAGCTCCGTAACTCGTAAATCCCACCGAACGAGGTAGAATTTTATAGTATACCGCCAACCGGCGCACTTCCGGGCCGACTTTTTTTATGACTAGGCTTCAAAAAAATCACGTGATGCCATCCCCCTGGTTGCATGGATGTGATGGCCTGATTAGTTTAATAAATAGTACAGCCATTGGGGCGATCCTAGACGCCGCTGTCTTGAAAACGCGGTCAGGTTGCAGTCGCACTCAGTATTGTCACAATTTACGTGAGAAACGATGAATGAAGCGAAAAAGATAAAAATTACAGAAATAAAGAAGCGGGGCAGACTCAAAGAGCCATTCGCTAATCCGTCATTCGCTCAAATGAGCGCCGCCATTCGCTAAAGTGCCATTCGATCAAACGTAGGGGGCAGGGCTTCATTCGCTAAAACGTCATTCGATCAAGTGAGTGCCTCCCCGTCAGACTTGCTGGGATCGCGCGACACACGCATGGGGATATAACGCATTTCTTCGTGGATGAAAATGCGAAATAATTCGGTGGTGGTAGCTTCTGGAGAAAGATGAGTTTGCAAAATTTAACCACATAAATAAAACTGCAGAGCTTCTATGCATCCGGTGTTACAACGCGGGGAAAGTCGTAAAGGTTTGAAGCAGGAAGATTAGAAGAAAGTGAACTTAATTGTTCATATGTTAACTCTTCCTCTCTGAAGCAATTTGTAACGGGAACACATTTGCGAAAAAACGAACCGAAAATCGAACGGAAATCGGAGGCTGCGAAAATCGTAGCTTGCGATTTTCGGAAGACGAGCCACATGAGGTGGAATGCGCGCCGGTGGCTGCCAAGCATGCACAGACGAAAAGAAGAATTGGCTTGTCTGTACGTGTTCGTAGAAACTTGCACAACTGCATCCATCGCGTAAAACCTCACCTTTTGATCCCAGCACCGTTGCTATAGCCTTCCAGTGTTCCGACCTCACGAGGCTGTTCCGGTAGTCTGGCAAACTAGCGTCCCATATTTCGCACCTCTTAAAAACTTCAGCTCACTTGCGCCCTTACGTTCTGCTCATTAAAAGCTCGTTGAATGCCACGCGAGCCTTTGAACCACCACCCTTTGAGACAGAGACAGAACGGGTTTCCTCCGAAGGTTGAGATGAGAACGCCTGCGCTGCTTCCGAAGCTGCGTGAGCCGCCATGTTGCGAGCCGAACGTATCTTGTCGTTCCGTCCTGCTCCGGGCTTTCGCTCACCGAGCTCCTCCGCCCGGAATTCGGAGGCGCCGTGCGAAAATATCTGGCGCTGCAGATCTCGCGAACCGCACCCGATTTTCGGAAAAGGGGAGGAGCCTAGCTGCCGTGCGATTTTCGTGTGCGGTTTTCGCACAAAATTCGGCTTTTTTTCGCAAATGTGTTCCCGGCTTTACTTTTGAAAAGTATATAAGTTGAACCACAAAGTACAGAAATAAATGCATAAAATCACGACCTAAAAAAATTAGTACAGCATTTGTTGTGATGTGATTGGCCTAAGCCATGTTCGAGGACCTTTCGGAGCAGCCTAAACAGTGTTTTGGAGACACAAATGTGTAGCAATACGTAACTGGAAAGAAG
>JAZHYW010036295.1:0-11385 GCA_037355805.1 Ixodes ricinus
GGAAGTTGCTCGTGACTGGCGTACTGAGCGAGGCAGGAACATTCATGATCCATCAGCGGCGTGACACGAGTTTCAAAACAACACCGCGAGCTGGAGTCAGCAGCTATTTCTTGGCGGTCCTCAGCCTAAGCCACATCATAACGACTTCTGTGAATATGTAAATAAACAGACTGTTTTCTAAATCCGAGGCCATGACGACTACACTATATACTGCAATACTCTTTAAAGGGGTCATGAAACGATTTTCCTACTTCTTCCTCCTTAGCTTTAATCCTCAACTCAAATGCGAATTGTGAAATTACGTCGCCGTGACATTCTTCGGCACCGGTGCGATGAATCTTGGCTTCCACCGTGCTTTTTATGCACACCATAGAACTTGTAATTCCCCAGTGACGATAAGTTCCGTCAGGGCACTCATTGGCCACGAACGCGAATCCGAATATTTGTCGACGGATTTATTGTTGAGGAGCCCATACGTCCGAGTGACGCAGTTCTTGTGTCCAATGCGTGAGCTGGGCTCGGCTGACGTCAGGTTGGCACCGCTGACGCTCTTTGGGAATTGCGGATGTATCATAGTGAAAAGGCGGAGAGCTTTCGAAGGAAAGAAGGTACAAAATAGTCCGCTATATTTTCAAATGTTCCTACCGAAAAGCTGGCTTCTGACTTTCTACCCTCTTTCTTTTGGCCAACTAAAAGATATGCGATTATTAAAGTCCCAATTTAAAATAATATATCTCAGCCCAAAATTTGTTTCATGGTCCCTTTAAAGTGGATATATACGTGCCAAATACAACAAAAAACAACAGAAGAAGTAAAAACGGCTTGCCCTTAATAATAACGCCTGTTTTAAAAGGTTCTTTCATACGTTTTATTTACCAAACGAATTTCGAAAGATAACTCTAAATAATTTAGTCACAGTGGCCTTCCTGTCAAAATCTACTTGACATATCGCAGAAAAAAAGAATCCGAAAATAAGCATTCTCGTTCATTTATTGTTTTATAAATTTGGTTTCATCGACGTGTGTGAATATTTATTTCCTTAAGCAGAACGTCCGAATCCAAGACACGTTTGATTTCAATCAAAGCGAACAGAGAGAAAGAACGGCCATTTAGAGAAACCAAAAGAAGTTGAGAGTTCAGCTTTTTCCTCCCACATTTTCTTTCTGGCGTCTGCCAGGAGCTACTTATTTACTCGGAAGGCGACACAAAGGAAGAACAACCTCGTAGAAATGCTTTCCATCAAACACGCACGCCATTGAAAAAGGTTATAGGTCTGAGGTCAACTCACAAGAAACGTGGAATGCACAAGTGTTGCCGCTTGTGCAACCTCCTCACGGCCGACGCAGCAAGAGGGAAATCGGTAGGAAACTGAAAAACCGCTCTGGCGCTTTGACGTTGCACGCATTTTTGAAACGCTTCTAAACAAGTCACGCTCTTAAAATCTTCGTAAATCGACAGACTTATTGGTTTTCAATAGCTCCCTGAAAACGTCTAATTAAGATATACCCTGATTTTATTAATTACAGTTAATTTTTTTAAAGTTATTCAATACGTGAGTTAAAGGAACGCTATCTCCATGATGCGACCAAGCTAATAAAAAAAAAAAGATATCGCCGTTTTTTTGTTTGTTTGTTTTGCACTTATCTTTGAAAGGCACATATTTTAGCGGAAAGTTATTACTCGGTTCATTAATGTTGGTAAAATGCAAGAAATCACAGATGACGTGGTAGTGCTAAGTGTGTAGTGCAGAGTATGTACAGTACAGACGCGTATCAAAAAGGTTTGAAATCAAGTATCTAATGCACCCCGAGAATGAGAGCTATTAGCATCCTGCGATACCGACTGGAGGACTGAGATGGCTAGATGGTGACGTAGTGACCAGCATCACGTGACGGAGCCATGTATTTTCTGCGCTTTACTTTTGTTGCGTGATGTAGCGCGTGACAGCAGAAACTATTCGCTAAGTATATTTTATTTTTACCATGACTCAGAGCCAGCACGAAACCTCAAAACAAATCCGAATTCGCAAAGCGAAACGATGGGGAGTTGTGCGTAAGTTACGATGAAACCGTATTATAGCTTCATGGCCACCAACACCACCCGGATTCTTCGCCGTGGAGACCAACGATCACTTCTACATGCTCTTTGGCGCCTCCCAATTTCAAGCAGCAAAAAAAAAAAAAAGTACTCCAAACTACAATGCTTGTTGAAAGCCGCTTGGTTCACGTATCCGAGAAGCGACGAAAACAACCCCACCGACTTGAGCGGCCGTTGCCGTAGTTCATCACTCGCTGCCGACGACCGGCTGTTTGGTTGAACGGAAAATGTTCACCCGATCCCTTCCGATTTATTTTTAAAGTGGACCCCTGTTGACATTGAAGCTTGATCTAGATAATTAGTCTTGAAGGTAAGTCGTATCTCTTCATCATCCTCTTCTCATTATTTCGAAGTGTCGTTCGGTAATGGCGGATGCTGTCGTCGAAGAGTGCCTTACTCGTCGATTCTATTTGCTGCTTTTCATGACGTACAGCTCAAATAAACGCGATAGGGATTACCGTCACATCGTGCGATACGAACACTTCAATTTTTAGTATGTCTTTCTTTTTCGTGGTGACGGTACAAACGTCAACGCGGATTGAGCTAGAACATGTACCGGTAGCTACGGAAGTTACGAGACGCCGGACGAACACTTTCTTTATCGAACTATCGTGAGTATCGAGAGGAAAATGTTACCGCTAAAGGTAATACAATGATATTGCTGTCCGTGCGTAATATTTCAACACTCGATTAGCGTCTACAGGCCACAACAGCCTCAAAGTCGCGCAAGCAAACTACGAGAAAACCGACTATCGCAGTGCCGAGTTCGACGCCTACTCAACAGTCTTCATGATTGCTTTCCTTATGCCATGTCTTGTACGGACAAAGAGGACAAACAATTTTGCCCTTACAACAACGTAGCCCCAAAATCTATGTTTTGTCCGTTGACTAGCCTCCGAAGCCTCGACCAAGAGCGACTTGGTCGTGGTCGAGGCTATCGCTGTAGGCCATGATGTAACCTTTGTCAAACTGTTTGAGTTTAATTTTGATGAAATGTACAACGAATAGATTGTCATAAGCAACCCTAAACTCTCGTCCAAAATAGCGAATTAAACGTGAATTGCGATCAATATAATCCTCCATCCGTAGAAGTGGTCACGTGATACTTGTTCCTACGTCATAACGAGGAGCCCTCAGGTGGACACCACTCTATGTTCCGAAGCTAATTAACAAAAATGACAACATTTTAAACTGTTTAACTGCTGATTAAAACGGTCAGACTGGTCTAATTGGCCTAAAGAGGAATTAAGCTGGTCAGCTTAGTCCAAGGCAATCAAACTGGCCGTACGAGAATTGAACCAGTCCGTTTAAACTGGTCAGAAGTAGTCGAACTTCCAATCAGACTGGCCTAACGAGGAATTAAGCTTCTCTGGTTGGTTCAAGGAGAATCAAAGTGGCCATACGAGGAATTGAAGCAGTGTAACAGAGTGGTGTGTTTCATTCTCCCGAAACGTAACCCTCAATGTGACTGTCAACTAACATTGTAAACCCCTTCCTTCCATCATTCCAAAAATACAGCTTGTATAGCGTGGCATCAGGGTGTCCTAAAAACAAATATTTTAAAGACTTCACAATTTCGATTATTTTAGAACAAAACTAAGTTTATTTTGCGTCCTACGGTAATTTCAGCTTTCGTTTTTTTTATCTTTTTAGCTACCACAGGCGTTTCACACGCGTCCACTTTTGCTTTACTGAAGTAAATTTTTATAAATTTGTTTTGAAATCGTACGTCTACGTCAGTTACAATTTATGATATGATCTCAGCGTCCAGTGTTTCCAAGTTTTGGTATTTTAAACAATTTTAAAAAGAAACAAGTGGGACCAACCTGTATATTGGTGGTATAAAGAAAGGTACACATTTACATAAAAACACCGGCCAACCATAATCAATTCGTAAGTATGCAGACTGTTTAACACTTTCTTTAAAGTCTTACAACAAGAGCAACTCTCAAGGGACCAAAAACTGCAATTTTGCTAGAATATTATTGAATAAAAATGAAATCGCACCTTTTTGATGTTTCAGTGGTGCAAAGGATCATTTATGTGCAATTTTTCATAATATCTTCATGACAAATACCTCTCCGCGGCAAAACAGGTATAAGTTACTCCGGTGTTCAAAATATTAAATACAAACTGTGAGTTTTTTTGTTTTTGTTTTTTATATAAAAATTAGTTATCCCATAACGGTAATTTGTATAACACGTATGTATTTTTTGGTTTGTGGAAAGATACTAGATGGTTAATGAAAAAGTGGACATGCACCCAAACAAATAATATCGTGCTTTAAAATCTGTTTAGTTACTTTTCAAACAAACAAGGTGGCGCATTTCAAGAAGCCTTTCAAAAGAAGTACCCCTCGCAAGAATATTTTCTAGACACATAATTGAAGTCTATGTTTTATTTACATGATTGTAAATATTTACATTGAAAAATAAAAGCAAAATACATATTTACAAGCACAAAACTAAAACCATAAATCTCTATGGCTCAATTTATCTTGAGTACGTTCTATAATATTTGCTGGGAACGATATAAACAAGCATCTGGAAGCTCGGCTGTGTTTTTCATGCAAGTAACACGTGAATTACCTATTGACCAACATTAGATGCTAAACCAAAGTGAATTTCGCTAGATTAACCTTACATAAACCTAAATGTTTAATCTTCGGGAGAGTGACCCGTGTAGCTAGTAATCAAACTGGTCAACTAAGATATTAACTGGTTTAGCTGAAATTATGTTGATACAACCAACAGTTCATGTTTTGAATGAGGAAAATGAAGTGACGAATCAATTTTAATATTCAAAATAATAATAATTTACTTTTCATTTCCTGTAATCAACCTCTTGCATACAAATAATTACACGTCCGTTATACGCGTGTTTCATCTCAAATCGTGCATGCAAAAAAGGGTCGAATTTTTAATTTCGCTGAAAAAATATATGTTATGCCGTCGTCTCTAAAAACGCAGTAGCCATAAACCGCAAGTCCGTCGGATTTTTGTTCTTGACTTACGAATTTTAAAAGAGGCCGCGGCGGAAAGCAGTGTTTTTCACATCCGTCGTGGGTCGGATGTTTCGCTCGATCTCCCGTCGTGCATTTTTAGTCCACATTATATTAAATTTTTTCAAGCACTCTGTGGGCACAGGTAAAACGTTCTAATACCATGAAATAATTTTAGGCGTTTTGCTTTTTTTCTGTAAAAATGTCAAAAACGCCCCCTCGGTCATTTGTTGACGAACTTTGACAATTAAATACTGGCGATCTACTTGCGTTACATCAATATTTTTATGTCTATGAAGAGCCCAAAAGACGCTATTTATAGATATCATAAAATGATTTAGCTGTATTAAATATCCTTTGCGGGACGTTTACGTTAATATTATGCGAAAATCAAAGAGTACCAATTTTAAGATCGATTTTCTCGAAAAACACAATTTTTTTTTTTTGTTAAATTGTAGATATGATAGTTGTCTACTCGGAAAGCAAGTCGAGAAAGTGTGTATTTTGTTTGTATGTTCTATATTTAAGCCTCAATATCGGAAAAAGACGTCTTCGTTTTGCAAGACCTAAGTCAGACAAAAAAAAAAACCGTGCGCTTCTATGAATTGTCAAAACGGTTTACTGAATTTTTGTCTCCGATTTGTAATCAATTATAAACGCATTTCGTGTATTGAATAGTTATTTATGTTTTGAAAAGAGCGGGAAACCACGAGAAACATACCTAATCAAATCAGCAGGCCTAGTAGACCTTCAATATCGAAGAGGCACAGACGTTGTATTTTTTCGATTTATAAAACTTTCACTGTAAACTAGCATGACTAGCTATTAGCTATCATATTACAAAGACATAAAAAGTCACCACATCATTGATCTATAATATACAATTCTTTCCGAAACCAAACGATAGGGTTTGTTCACCGCACATCGCACAGATCACCAGGGAATGGCCTTTCACTTCCGTAATACACAAAAGTGATGACACAGAAACGATCCGAAACACACGGAGAGATTGTCACGGAGAAGGGTAGGGAATAAAAATAAATAAATAAGAATAAAATTACCCAACTCCGATCTTAACGAAAATTGCGGTAAAAAATAAAAGATTTAGGTTCGAGCGGTGGCAAGGCGATAGGTCCACGCCTGGTGGAGAGTCAGACAAAAAAGTCAACGACACGTAAAGGAAAAACAAAATTTATTACGACAGAAAAACTCAGCCGCACACGGCAAGAACAAAACCACACTCCTCCGGGCATTCCTCAAACGGGACACAACCAAATGCGTGCGAACACGCTCTCTACAGCACCGTCAGGTCGCTACGCCATGAAGAAATAAAGCCAACAAGTAAACAATGCTAACAAACAGTTAGTAACGAAACATAAAAAAAAGTTCAGCAGAACCGCACCCGAGAAACAAAGTTCAGCGGGATGAAGAAACACACACGAAATAAAAAAAATAAAAAAAGTCCTAACTGACCGACGCCGAGTCCAGTCCGACGACACTGAAGCCTGGCAGGATGATGGCGTCCAGATGATGCTCGAATCTACTCTTCACTCTGTTCCGCACATCCGTCGTGGCTGTGCGGAACAAAGTGAAGAATGGTTTCGAGCAGCGGTGCGCGAGAAGGTAACCGAGACGTAACATGCCTCGAGCTTCATATTGGGAGAGGAGCTTTCGAGGTAGTTACTGCATGCAGTTACTCAAACTTTCTCTTTCCCCTTCCCTTTTTCAAAAGAACACGTCAGCCGGCGCTAACTTTTCATCTCGGGAGAAGACTGCTCTTCACAAACGGTTATAGTTGACAAGGAGGCTGACTTCGACCCAACTAGTCTCCGGGCAGAATAGACACAAGTATATTTACCAACACGCTCGTTTTTGATGCTAGTCTCCGGGCTTTGCTGTTTCCAAAAGAGATAAGCCTTCGATGCTATCGGATTTCCGCGGAGGGAGATAGAGTACATAAAATTGAAAGAATAAAACACGGAGGACAAGCACAGGACAACCACTTTGCAGAGCACGGCCATTTCTAGGATAGGATGTTCGAAGCTTGGGCAAATACGCGGTATCGTTTCACGCGTGCACGGATGGCTGGTTTCAAAATTTTCCACATCCCTAACGAAACCGGCCCATCTTCGTGTGCGTTCCCGCGCCGCCGGTTTTAGCTCTCACGCGGCGTTGTTTTGGCTGGCAGAACTGTTGTTGACCGTCGATATTGTAAGCCCGTGGTGTTCTCATCCTCCCAGGCAACAGTTACTTTGCTTTCCCTTCTGCAATACCCATCGACTGACTGACTCCTCCTGGGTGGCCGTCACTGTTCGCCGCGTCAACGAGACACATTCGTACCATTTCACTCCTCGTGACACAGGGTGCGCTGCTCGCTTTACTGTCATGGGCCGTCCTATCTAACACAACAAGCGCGAAAGGTCGTGGTCATCTGCTGGTTCCGAAAGGGCGGGACGTTCATATAGGCCAATGAAGGCCCCGAATCAATACGAGGTCTGCCGATTTTTATATATTAAAATTTTACGACGCCTGCTGGTCTGTTAAGAAGTGTTGCTTTCTCTTTTGAACTGCTCCAATGTAGCTTGCCGCCTATATTAACATTTAAATGATCAATAAATATAACAGGGTGGAAGTACTGTATTTCTTTTTTATGTGGGAGCAACAAAAAAATGCAAAAATATTTCCAAGTTTGTGAAGACGCGCAATTCGCGAGTCCGTTTCAAGCCGTAAAAACACGTTTTTGTACGATATTGATGCTTAAATATAGAACATACCAGGGTTAGGCAGGAATACTCAAAAATGTATTTGGAAATACAAATACTGGAATACATTAAAATAGTAGCTAAAATACTGATACTGAAATACATCTGTAAAAATGTATCGCGATACGTATCGGAAATACATTTTAAATAAAGGCAAAAAGTATTTGGAAATACAAATACAGGAATACATTTTAGGGAGGGCAGAAATACAAATACAGAAATACTGATACTGCAATACATTTTTCAAATTTGTCTGAGACGCCAACTGAGATGAAGCTTGAAGTTTGAAGTGGACGTTTTTGATACCGAAATTACTTTCCCGTAGGCTTGGCACTTTGCCTTGAAGGTAGTGGTTTCGGACGACAAGGAGTCTTCAATGGGCTCAAAAAAACGTTCCATCAAGGACTGACCGCGGTCCCTTCCCTGACATCCTGTCTGTCTGACGAGGGATGCGAAAAGACTTCGATCTCTAAATAAATTTTATGTCACCCTAAATTCCATGAAAACGTCACCACGCCCCTGTCCCATAAGGACGCCCCTGTCCACATTGATCACATGACGTCACGGTGGAATTAACTGGTATTCTTTATCTGTAGGTGTGGCCTTGAACATGAAACTTTACCACGCTGCTGTTTGAAAGGACAATACGTACTTTCGTTGTAGGTTACCTAGTTTAAGATCGTGCAGGAAGTGTCATTTGGAATTTTTGAGAATAGCGGACCACCTGAAGCAACCTGGAACACACGTCTTATCTTTTGTTACGGTTGAAAAAACGATACGGTGGCAGTCCTCAAGTTTCGCCTAGCATCATCCGAACATACCTCGTGGATTGCAGCCTGATATTGCCGGCAGAGGTGCGAGCTCACCGAAAAACAGCGCGCTCGAGTCTAATCGCAGGTGTACGAAGTCTGGGTCGGCACAGCGAGGCCACGTCTGGCCTCCTTCCTGGGTTTCGGATCACCAGAGCATCGGGTCACATTCACGTCGGCTGATGACGTAGCCTTGAGCCGTGCAATATTACGGGCGCAGCCGCAGACGCATTCGAATATGTGTTGAACTTTACTGCGTGAGTCATCCTACTATTTCAAGTCAACCACCACCAGGCTCGTGCTGCAACGGACTGTGACTCAGCTTTGCCGGCTGGGTGTACTGTATACGCTAAGGCAAGAGAGACGGTTAGCAGCGGGCGTTGGATGCCAGCAAACAATGACTCAAGAAATCCCTACCTAAGGACCTGCGGCAGAAGATGCTCTGACTCCACTCCTGGCACGCCACCTGGTTCGAATCCCCGACAACGCAACACTTCTCAGAAGAGAGAAGAGGAGGTATAGAAAAATAGTTTGGAGAATAGGAAGGAACCTTGATCAGCACAGTAAGAATGCCCCAGCATCTTCTTAACCCTGGTGCCCTCAAAAGTAAAAAAAAAAAAAATGCGTTCGGACTTTTTTTTTTTCTCGGGGGGGGGGGGGGGGGAAGTCATTCTCAAGAAATGTAACGAAATACATTTCATCCTGATTGTATCGCGATACAAAGAAACGTTCCAAATGTATTTCGATACAGGAATACGGATACTGGTGAAAAAAATGTATCGCGATACAGAAATACAGATACGAAATGTATTTCTGAAATACTATCGCGATACATTTGTATCGCGATACTGCCCAACCCTGGAACATATAAACAAAACACACACTTTCTCGACTTATTTTTCAAGTAGTCAACTATCATGTCTACATTTTAACAAAAAATATAAAAAAAAATAAAAAAAGTGTTTTTTTTTTAGAAATTTGATTTTAAAATTGGTATTTTTTGGATTTCGCGTAACATTAACGTAAACATCCCGTAAAGGGTATTTAATACAGCTAAATCATTTTATAATATTTATAAAGAGTGTGTTTTGGGCTCTCCATACACATAAACAAATATTGATGCTAACTCCAAGTAGATCGCCAGTATTTAATTGTCAAAGTTCGTCAACAATTGACCGTGGGGGCAGATCTTGACATTTTTACAGAAAAAAAAGCAAAACGGCTAAAATTATGTCATGGTATTAGAACGTTTTACCTGTGCCCACAGAGTGCTTAAAAAAAGTTAATATAATGTGGACTGAAAATCCACGGCAGGAGATAGAGCGAAACATCCGACCCACGACGGATGTGAAAAACACTGCTTTCCGCCGCGGCCTCTTTTAAAATTCGTAAGTCGAGAACGAAAAATCCGACGGACTTGCGGTTTATGGCTACTGCGTTTTTAGAGACGACGCCATAACATATAGTTTTTTCAAACCACTCATATATATATATATATATATATATATATATATATATATATATATATATATGTATATATATATATATATATATATATGTGGTGGTTTCTTTTCAAATCATGCCGGCAAAAAGGGTCGAATTTTTAATTTCGCTAAAAAATATATGTTATGGCGTCGTCTCTAAAAACGCTGTAGCCACAAACAGCAAGTTCGTAGGAAATTTTTGTTCCCGACTTACGAATTTTAAAAGAGGCCGCGGCGGAAAGCAGTGTTTTTCACATCCGTCGTGGATCGGATGTTTCGCTCGATCTGCCGCCGTGGATTTTCAGTCCACATTAAATACTATTTTCAAGCACTCTATGAGGACAAGTAAAAGGCTCTAATACCATGACATAATTTTAGACGTTTAGCTTTTTTTCTGTAAAAATGTCAAAAATGACCTTTCGGTTACTAGTTGACGAACTTTGACAATTAAATACTTGCGATCTACTTGGGTTACATCAATATTTTTTATGTCTATGCAGAGCCCGAAACACTCTCTTTATATATATTATAAAATGACTCAGTTGCATAAAATATCCTTTGCGGAACGTTTACGTTAAGGTTTGCTAAAACCGAAAAGTACCAATTTAAAAATCAATTTTCACAAAAATAATTTTTTTATTTTTTCATTTTTAGGCTAAAATGTAGATATTATAGTTTTCTACGCGAAAAGTAAGTTGAGAAAGTGTGTATTTTGTTTGTATGTTCTATATCTAAGCATCAATATCGTAGAAAAACGTACTTTTACAGCTCGAAATGGACTTGCGAATTGCGCGTCTTCACAAACGGAAATATTTTTGCCTTTTTTTAAAGTTCCCACATAAAAACGAAATACAGTAGTTCCACCCTGTTACATTTATTGATCATTTAAATTTTATTTTAGGTGGCAATGCTACATTGGAGCAATTCAAAAGAGAAAGCAACACTTCTTAACAGACCAGCAGGCGTCGTAAATATTTAATGTGTAGAAATCGCCAGAAGTCATATTGATTCGGGGCCTTCATTGGCCTATATGAACGCTCCGCCCTTTCGGAACCAGCAGATGACTACGATTTTTCGCGCTCGTTGTGTTAGATAGGACGGCCGTTGACGAGTAAAGCGAGCAGAGCACTCTGTGTCACGAGGAGTGAAATATGTCGTTGACGCGGCGAACAGTGACGGCCACGCAGGAGGAGTCAGGCAGTCAGAGTATTGCAGAAGGAAAAGGAAAGAGT
>JAZHYW010036296.1:0-12265 GCA_037355805.1 Ixodes ricinus
GGGCTGGCGAGTACCTTCGCCTTTGGTGATCAGCTGAACTCGGTGCTCCGGGACCATTTCGTCTGCGGCATCAACAGCCCACCCATGCGACGCGACACCCTGGAGCTCCCCGATCCCTCGCTGAACGACGCTGTGAAGGAAGCGCTGACTATGCGAGGCCACAGCAAAGAAAGCCAGCGAGATTCCGCGTGCGGAAGGCTGGCGATGGGATGGGATATAACCCTGGTGATTTCCCACACCGCCTGGTGATAGTCACAAAATTACAGAGGGTAAGCAAATTGGCGAAGGAAAGAAAGCATACATTTGGTACTTAACTGCTAGGCTAGGTGGCGCAAGCTACAGCCCGATATAAAGAGTATAGCCGTTAGCATCCAACTATCCATCCAAACGCGCACGAGCACAGCCGCTTGCGGCCAGTCTTCCTTCATCATCACTAAGCGGCGGGTCGTCTTTCTTCTCGGCGTGTGCATCGAGCTCCTCGTCCGCGATCTCGGCCGATCGTGACAAAAATGACAACCAGAAGCAGTCGTGTCAGAAATAGTTACGGACACGATGTATATCCAAATACCTTTGCACAACCCTTCGAGTAACATAAAAAAACAAATTTATGTTTTAATGCCGTAACCGGCATCATCAGATATAAAGGTTGTTTAAGTTTTAATTGAACACTGAATATTGTATTGAATGAACGAGAACAAAAAATATCCATAACTTTTTACAACAAATTGTTTCTCTAAATATGCATTTTATTATGTCTCACAGAGCGCTCTAAATAAACCAGGTAGAACGCTTTCACAATGACGATGAACCTCAAATTTTTTCTTTTAATACTTGCGAATGCTGGCAAATAAAACTGGTCATTTTTCTTCTCGAGCTTTTTATAACAGCGTTTTTTAAATTTCAGGTGCAGCATTTATGACGCACGTACCGGATCAATTTTTGGTTGAAGTCCACGTGATGGTGGATGAGCCTCATTACCATGTGTTTAAACAGAAGGGAACAATTAGTAAATTATTTGGCACTCACAATTGTTCTGGTAAGTTATATTTTATCCTATAAATATCGGCTTTAAGGGATTAATTTCGAAATGTTAATTTTTATCAACCGCGGTCTGTGCCTCAGTGGGTGAGGGTCCGATTGATTACAAGGAATACCTGTTCTTAGAGAGATATAGAAACTCCCGCCGCTTTAGAAGAACACTTGAATAAAAAAGAGGTCCTAAAAGTACTTAAATTACACACGTATATTATAATTTAAAATTTATATTTTCCCAGCAGTATTCACGTTGCGTTACACAATTTTATTGGAGCACACGACTCGCCCTAGAACGGTGACCTGCCCATTACTAATGGATTCGCTTGGCTGCTCAGCAAAAGAAGTTCTGCAAGCCCAATATTATCTTCCTGTTCCGACGCCCGCTGCATCTAGTCCGCCGTCTAACGTCACCTGCGAGTGGTGCGAGCAGAAGCACGGCAGCACTGGACATGGTCAGCTAGAAAAACTCACCCCCGCCTGCGAAGCTCCAAAGACGCGACCATGAAAGCGGCGCTGTAGCATTTCATCGCGCACGAGCCACAGTCCAATACGTCTGGTATTGGACCATGTCGCCTTTGTCGATGTGCGTCAGAAAGCGTCCAGAATAACTAAACAAAAGAAAGTATACAGATCTTTTAGCTTTTCTGTTGATGCGGGTTTTTTCTATAGCCTCTGCGAGTAAGGTGGATGAGCTTTGTGACAAACAATTAAAACCCGAATTGAAAATATTCACTTTGGTAAGCCAGGTGCGCTAACCCAGCCCTAAACGGCAACTCCGCCTATTTTTTTATAGCTCTCGATTTGACTGTAAATTAGCAGACCGTATCAATAGCCCTTTCTGACCCGGTTGACTAAATATTTAAATAACAAAACGTTTTAGTCTAGGTATTTATTTACGAGTAACTTCGGTGGTACATGTTCGAGCAGGGGATTTCCTACCGACACGTTTAAGACATCCCTACTTTTCCATACACCTGTAAGTCACCGGCGGGAGGACGCCGGCTACGTACAGAGGTCGGGAAGCCGCCTCCGTCTTTCCTTTCCAAATTACATGATTTCATTTTATTTAATTACCACTATGCAGCCAAAAGGCAATGCATGAAGAGGACCGACGCAATAATAAATACTTCGAGTGCAACACACACACAATAAAAAAAGATCTAACAAACTCTTCTTCTAAAAAGAAACTAAAGAAGCAATATTTACATTTTAAAGTAGTACATAGGGTTAAAATATTTCAAATATTTCTCCGCAAGCACTCTTAAATTTACAATAATCAGATATATTTGCCACATTCTCGGGCAGGTAATTGCAATTCTTAATAAACAGATTTAAAAAAAAGTCTCGGAAGGCTGCTTGGTGTGGCATGAGGGCATCCGGATTCTGTGGTGGTGATCGTACATAGGAAAAACATTCGGTTGGGGGAGAGGAGAGGGGGAAGTAAAAGCTGACTTTTAAGATTAAGATGCGCATTATGGTTGTATATTCGGCGGAGAAGGGTAAATCGCTAAACTTTTGACTCTAACGCATCGAGCTGCGAGATAAGGTTTAGATTTGAGAACAGTCACACTAGACGTAAATAGAGAAAATAACTCCAAAAATAAATTAAGGGGTTGTATTGGATACATTCGACCATTATAAGGACGTAACCTTGCCAAGGACTCCATATTATGCCAGCGTATTCTGCCCTCGAACGAATGAAGGACATGTAAGCTTCTAGCCAGAACATAAATATGCGCTGAATATGTTTTGTTTCTAAGATAAACCAGTGTACAATGTGCTTTTCACACAATGTATTCTATATGCTAATTCCAATCTAAATTTAGGTTTTTATTACACCTAGATATTGTCACGAATGGAGATGACGAGAGCACGAACAGTTACCTGAAAATTAACGTTTAATCGACGAATATGTGCCAAACGAAATAAAAAACGAGCGTTTAGGCTGCAGGAAACGTGGGCGGCGATTTGGTGGCGTAACAGCAAGCGAGAGTGACGCCGACTCGACAAAGTCGCGGGCAGCTCCTTATCTACCGTGCGTCCCTATCTCGAGAATTCGGCAACGAAGGTTCGAGCGTCGCGCGCTCGGGGAGATAATGAACGGGCACTTTCGAGAACAAGAAAGCATGGATAAATGATAAAGGTTACTTCTGGAGCAAGAATAAACGCGAACCTTAATTCTAGAAGTCCGTGACCGAGCGACGCTTTCTTGGCCTTGCGGGCGGCAATATTTATAATCGTCTACTTTTTCGGGATCGAGGCGTTTTTTTTGGTAGTCAGAAGTGATCATCGCTTTCTGCGTGGAAAATGTCAGAAATTTAGTTCTTGAAGTGTCGATACTCATTTGTCAATTCTCGCACCATGATGTCATAGAATGTATGTCAGGCTGCAGTGCCAAGCGATCGTATTTGGTAACTATGCGCCTAAAAAACGCCGTCATCTCCGAAAATTTTGATTTCGGAGCAGGTTAAATTAGAGAGATCATTTATATAAATTAATAAAAGAAGTGGGTGGAGGACCGATCCCTGAGGAACTCCTCATTTTAATATAATTTTATGAGATTATTTATTACGAAGTGAGACTGAATGGGTTCTGCCGCAAAGTCGAGTGTTTCCAATCCAATGCATCCTTGATCCATACGAGAAATGACTGCTGGACGTTAAGAGCTTAAAATATTTATTTTTATTAAACGCAGCTGAGGGACACGGTCCAACGCCTTTAAAAAATCAACAAAATAGCTCCATGTTTTGTACGACAGTGGATGCTGTCGTGCGCATCTTTAAGAAATAAAAAAACTGAGTCTCTCAAGGGTCGTTTTTTACGGAAACCGGGCTAGTCAGCAAGGAAAACTGTACCTAAGAGGTAACTAACAACGTGACTTTAAATAACATGTTCAGGGAGCGTTTGGGGTAGGCTCTCTTAGGGACATGGGGTGATAATTTTAGGGGAAATGATGTCTGGAGACTTAAAAACAGGAATAATCTTTGCGTGTTTCCAGTCTCTAGCTTTTAATCCCTGGTCTGACCTTTGTTAGAATAAGTAGAATACTGGGGCATGGCAAAGTGAGTTTTAGTAGTTTGGACGTAATACTCCTACTTCCCGGACTAAAAAATGCTAGAAGTTGAGTATAAGCTGGATAATCCCGTGGGACTCGATGCTTATTTGATCAAGAAATGCACTTTTTTGATATAAGTAACATTATACCGTTTTGTTTTAACTATACTGATTTGTTTTAAAAGAGCCGTGAAAGTCACACTTATGCGGTTTCTGCAGGTGAGTTATACGGCTAGTTGGACATATTTTAGGGGCTAATCGTAACGATCAATCGGCTAATTAACTGAAATTTATTAGTTTACATGGAAATATTAAAAATATACGTATGCTTCCAATTAGAAGCTTGCTCAGCGTCATCGAAAACCACTAAAACAGTCATTTTCATAAAGACTTTGAGCGCGTGAGAAGCGTAGCAGTCTACTAAAGCTACTACTCATCGAGGAGGTACAAGGCTGGGGCTAAACAAGAAACGGAAAAATAGCGCGGCCGCCTTACCGCTACCGCTAGCCTTGTACCTGGTCTACGAGTGGTAACTTTAGTGCACTACTGCGCTTCTCACGCGCTCAAAGTCTTTCTGAAAACTACTGATTTAGTGGTTTTCGTTGACGCTCAGCAAGTTTCTAATGGGAACCTTACATATATGTTAATTAGTTAAAAGTTAATTAAAAACATTTAATTAATTAGCCAACTGCTTGTTACAATTCGTTTCTATTTATGTCCCGCTGGCCGCATAACTCACCTGCACAATCCGCATAAGTGTAATTTTCACGGCTTTTTTTAAACAAATTTCTTAAGTTAAGAAAAATCACCATGTATAAAGGCAAAGTTATTTTATCTTCGTTAAAATCCTCACCAAAAGAATTGATTAAAAGAAATTGCACTTTCCAGGTTAGACAACGGATTACTATAAATATCAACAAGGCCACGTAAAGCGTGCTCATTTTTCAGAGGGCTGATAATTTTCTAGAACGTTCTAGGATCAGAGCTGAAGAATGATTTAAGTCTCCCCCAAAGAATCACTGTTTTGCATTTTAATTGTATCTTTGCAAGGTTTAGAATGGCTTAGCAATGTTTTAACGAATCTTGAACGTTCACCATTTTTGTTCTAGAATAATGTCTCTTTTTTTTTTAATTGTCGAGTACACCAATGCTTTTGATTGTTAGTTATTTTCATTTTGGGATCAATAGATTTAGAATATCTAAAAGCTTGTCTGTGGTCACGCTCAAGCTCTATTTTATTGATCTGAGATTTTAGGAACCCTGAACGTCAAGCAGACACGTTTCAATGGTTGAATCGAGCTCAAAAGAATCTGCTTTAGGATAACCAAGAATACGTTTGTTGTCGCAACACTTTTCAGGAACAGCACTGTTTGCAATTACCAAGATAATTTTATTATCACTTATTGCATCAACGACATGAACAAATGATATTAGGTGAGGAATCAATGCAGAAAATAAGTCAAGAACTGAATATTCACGCGCGGAAACTAACACAACCTACTAATGAAGTGAAAAATATCTGCAAAGATCCAAGACGTCTCTACAGTGTCAAATATTTCTGCAATATCTAGCAGACACACAATGAATCCAGTCAATTCCAGGGTCATTAAAATCACCCCAAAGAAATATGGCACACTGAGGATAACGCAGTGTTACGAAATTTAGGATCGTATACAATCCTTGAAGGAACATGACATCACGAGCTGATGGTCTATATGAAGAGCATATCAAGATATAAAAATACAAACTTGACTCGAACAAAACATATTTTATTACCAGCCTGTAAATTACCAACTTCCTAACGAATCATTTCTTAATTGCCCCAAGTATCGCCAGATCCCCTCGACAAAATCTGTCAGTCCAGCCAATGCTAAGGCCACTTTGTATTGAATGTTGGCCATTAGTTCTAACTTTTATTACTTGAAATCCACGTTTCGGTATATCAACTAACCTGAGGGCAGTATAATTCAACCGCATCATTACGCTCATCTTGTTTTGATAACGAACTTCGGAAGTTGGCAACAAGGAGCTTTTACTGGTAGACGGTACAATTGTGGCTAGACGGTCAATCGCGCTCATTTACAATTAGAAGCATAGGACGCAAAGTCTATTATTATAATTCAACGATTTGGTTCCGGTGGGGGTCATCATAAAACAATTTATCGTCAATGAACAGTTTTTCGAAACTGAGTCGTACACTTTTGAGAGCTTCGCAATGCGGTTTGCCAAATCCCTTGCTTCCAACTTGCTTTCTGAATATTAAAAAAACAAATGCTCTTCGATCTTTACATTTGGCGACTGAACGTTGCTTAATGTTAAAAATCTACTCAGTAATTCATTTTTTATTTTTTTAAAGCCTTTAAAATTCACTATACCCCACGAGTGAACCCATCCTGTTTTCTACCAGAACGACGTGCTCGGTCAGTTTCGCCGGGGTTTACTTTCAAGTAGGTTTTAACAAAATCGAATAAAATTTGCTCGGTTTGATCCTAAAATTCCCCGCGTTTTTTAGGATATATTTAAAAAAAATTATTTCATGTGGTTATTGGGCAGGAGATTAAACTATAGGGGGCGCTTTGACCCCTTTGTTCTCCCCACCCTCGGTGTTTACTCAACACAAGGATTGCTCACATACCCACAGGCCTTATGCACATGTCCTTGTCACCTTCTACAATAGAGTGCGGGGCACAGTTTAATGTAAAAAAAAACTAACAATCGACGAAGTGACATTAAGTGCCGGATCTATCCTCAGGGAATACGAGCTTGACCCCCTTGGGCTTTGGTGCGGAGCTGGGACCGTGCATACTGCATTGTTCATGCAGGCCATAGTGGAAACAAAAGAGCCCCTCCTCCCCGTCACCGGAGAACACGAACTCCAGCCGAACGCTGACGCCGCGTTCGGTTACGTCGGCCGAGCGCTGAGTCATTGTATTTGTTGTCCCCATCCGTCTAGTTCCAAAGTTAACCGCTTGGGGCGTCACGGTCGCTCCTCCTCCCCAATGAGTGCATTCACGTGCCCAGCTGCTGCTGTCCCGAAATTTTCATGTCACAAATAACTTCCGTATGTTGTTGTCAAGTCATTTAACACTCAGTATAATTGGAATGATGTCGTCCAGACACCTTGATTGATCGTCTACCTTTTTTTTCTACCCGAGTCACTCTTTTTCGTAGGTTCGGAACGCCGACTGTGATACCAGTTAGCTTTTCCGTATTTTCTTTCGGGTAGTCTCTTGTACTCTGCTGGGATTTGTGGAGGGTAAACTGAAGTTTGCTTAGCTGTTTGTTGGGCCTCGAGTTCGTCTACAGATGGTCCGCAAAAATGAAAAATAAGCAAACGCACACCGAGACGAATATTAATCGGAATTTTTGGTAGAGACAAACGAAGACTAGGTGACAACAAACGATTTGTATTTGCGGTGCGAGCTCGAAAAATGCGCCCAATACAAGCACGATAGGCAGCAAGTCAGATCCTCACAACCGGAGGCATACCGAGCACTTAAAACCAAAACACACTTTGAGAATTGCGGCCAAGTGAACACTACTTAGAGCAAGCGATGCAGTGTTCATACCCACGAGAAGTAACAGACGTTTGAGAAGCACCAAAGTCAAGGAGGCCTCAAATTCTAAAAGATGCAACACGATAGTCTGTTTTGTCGCACATAAGATGCAATGGTGCCGCAGCCGAGTGGCAGATTCTGTGTTGCAGGATGACAGGGACAGGTGTCTGATCACCAGCAACGGTGAAGTGATACAGAAGCTTCGCAGAAATTATCTCCGTCGAGCGCAGCCTCGCTGGTCGAAACTGGGGGGTGTATAGCGGAATGCTGTGAGATGTAATAGATGTTTGATAAGCACTTCAGTCAAAGAAGCCGCAAATACCAACGAAGTGCAGCACGACCGTTCGTTTTGTAGCGCAGAAAATGCGAAGGTGCCGCCACCATGGGACAGAGTTTGTGTTGCTGAATAACAGGGCCAGGTGTCCGTGTTATAGCAACGGTGAAATGATGCAGAAGCTTCGCACAAATGATCGCCGTCGAGCTCAGCCCCCTGGTTGAAACTGGTCATCGTAGAGTGTAATGCTGCTAGATGTATCATACGTTTGATAGGCACGTCAGTGAACAAGTACGCCAATGGGTCATTCCACGCCAAACGATCCAGCCCCTAAATCGACCAATCACGGATTTGGTTTAAAAAATCATAGGCACTTAAATCGACGTAAAAGTGACCGTCCCAATATATTTTTGCACTAAAACTTCTTTTGCTCCTTTGGCGACCCCTTTTGTTTTCCACGAACAACTGGCTTCAAGGGCTATATACGGCATTTTTTGTCCTGGCAGTTTTGAAACTAGGCTGTAAAATAACACTGTTTTTAGTAACTAAATAGGTCCCTCTAAATGCCCAAATAGTTATTTGCATGTAATTTCAACCTTTTCTTGCAATTCTATGGCACTAAAATATCGCCTAAAATGCCGATATTCACATTTTTTCCTCGGAAAACGGCAAATTATCAACCATAAAGTTTATTTGCATTAATAGTACTTGAATGAAAGTTCATTATAAAAATATTTTTCGTATATTGTTTGTTGCGGTGTTTCCTGGAAAAAATCACCAATCTTGAAAATAGAGCGAAAAGAGCAACATTCACTTAAGAATAACGGTATGAGGTGGTCGGTCTAAAAATATATTGTCAGCGGCAATACGTCATTTAGAACCCAGACATCAAATAGGCAATGTTAGAAAAAAGTGTTATTTCTTAAACGCGAAAAAATAATTTTTGAAGTTCGGTCGCCGCACCCTCGCGTGCTTGTCTAGAGACGTCGAACAGCGGCGTACTGCAGCGGCGACGCCGCGGGGCAACAGAGCAGACGGGTTCGCTACGCGAGCGCGCAAAGCAGACGGGTTCGCTACGCAAGCGCGCAAAGCAGACGGGTTCGCTAAATAGGAGTGCAAAGCAGACGACAGAATCTAAAAAGTGGTTGTGACATCGTCTGCTAATCGCACAGCGGCGTGAGTTCACATGTAATGGGTGGAAAGTGAACAAACGTTTTACGATGGAACCGAATAACGCAGGTAATCTGGCTTCCACGGATCATGCCAGGGAATCTCAAGGTAGGTTTTAGGCAATATGCTTTACTAGTTATTGCTTTTAAACGTTCTAAAAGCGAGGTTTTAGCATCGTACTTGTTACAGTAATTCGAGAAACGCAGGTGAAATTCGGTTCTTTGAATGCACTGAGAAAACAATACATTTTTTTTCAGAAGACCATCTTGTGCCGTGTTCATTGGGGCCAAAAGGGTGCCATAAAACGACGCAAGTCAACAGGAAGTTTCTCGTTAAAATTTCAACTTTGACAGAAAGAGAACAACGCCTTTTGGCTCTACGTGCAAACAAAGACGAAGACGCGCTCAACACAATATGCGCTCATCATTATCAAACTTACGTCACGAAGTATACCACACTTCTGGCTTCCAAGTTCTGCATGGACCCGTTCCTTGAGCACACCAGGAGCCGGCGTGGGACATCAGTTATATCGCTAGAGATTGCGATAGCTCTGCCGTCATTGAAGCTTGTTCCTGGAGAAAGGTTGTGCCCGGGGTGCAAAGTTCGCTGCTTCCAAATGGACGCGAGGTTCAAGCAGACTACTGACACGCTTACTGAAGAGATGACCTCCTCTGAAATTAGCGACCAGGAAGAAGCATTCCCCTCATCGTTGAGTCTCAAATTTTCAGCAGTTGGAGAAATTCCTCCGTCCATGGGGCAGAAGTACGGACAAACAAATACGGATATGCAAACGACGCTGGACAGTCGAAGCCGGAATGTCAGTAACCTGACCAACACTGCGGACGTCAACGTCTCGTCGCCATCTAGACCAACACCTAGTTATGAGTTCCTGACAGACGACTACAGACGGCTCATGGAAGACGTCAAGAAGCGCTTTGGCGAAGAAAAAGACCGAACAAAAAATATTTCGCTTTTGACCCTGGCCCCGAGCTCGTGGTCACGAAAACGAATCTCGCAGTATTTTGGTGCCTCTGAAAGACAGGTTCGTCTTGCCATGTCAATGAAACAAGAGCAGGGCATCTTGAGTTGCTCAACGCAAAGGTTGAACAGACCACTAGACAGAATCCACTAAAAGCTCTGTCAGATACTTTTATGAAGACGAGCTTGTTTCCATCTGCCTTCCAGGCAAAAAAGACGTCGTTCGTGGGAGCCAAAAACGATTGCTTTTAATGAACCTGAAGGAAGCATATGAAGAATGGAAGAAGAGCAACAACGGAGTGAAATGCGGGTTCTCAAAGTTCGCTGCCTTACGGCCCAAGCACTGTGTGCTTGCTGGAGCTTCAGGAACGCACTCAGTCTGCGTTTGCCTTTATCACCAGAACCTGAAGTTACTTCTTCACTCATCGGGTCTGGAACACACAGTTGATTCCTTGGTTGGAATGACAGTGTGTGACTTAAACAATGAAGACTGCATGCTTGGCAGGTGTAAGCAATGCCCAGGCATTACGCAAGTCGCACCTTTGCTTATGAACTCCGCAGCCCTTGACCCCGACTTAGTGAGCAACGTTACCGTCTGTCAGTGGGTCAGTGGAGCACGGTGCAAACTTGAGATCAATGGTTCTTACGCCAGAAGAATTGTCCGAGCGGTTGCTAGATATGCTGAAAGAACTAAAGACGCATCACTTCGTGAGCAAGGTTCAGGCGCGTCATCTACGCGACTTAAAAATGCGTCTTACGCCAACAGAAGCAATAGTGCTGCTAGATTTTGCTGAAAACTACAGCTTTCTTGTTCAGGACGCTCCACAATCATATCATTGGGACACTACCCAAGCTACAGTTCATCCCGTCGTCGTCTATTTTCGTCCACCAGATCGTCGTGACGAGCTCCACGTCATATCATACGCAATGATATCTGACTGTTTGGACCATACCACTGCAACAGTGTCGACTTTCCAGAAAATGTTTCTGGATGACTTGAAAGCCCAACTGCCTCACGTAGAGCACATTCATTACTTCTCGGACGGTGCGGCGTCTCAATACAAGAACAAAAAGAACTTTGTAAACCTCTGTCATCACGTGGAAGACTACAACCTCAGTGCAACATGGAACTTTTTTGCAACATCGCACGGAAAAAGTGCCTGCGATGGAGTGGGCGGAACTGTGAAGAGACTGGCTGCGAAGTCAAGCCTACAAAGACCATTCAGCGGACAAATTTTAACACCACTAAATCTCTTCAACTGGGCACGCGACAACCTGACACAAATTAGAGCGATCTGGGTGCCGGAAAGTGATGTTCAGGCGCGGCGAGAGATGTTATCCCGGTTCAATGTCGCTCTACCTATCCGCGGGACTAGAGGACTCCATTACTTCGAGCCAACCTCACTGACCGAAATGAACGTCGGCTTTACTTCTCTTTCAAGAACAGTAAACGTCACGACGGCGTCACGTCCTCAAATCGACTGTGTGTGAGAAGATGTGATAGAGCAAGTATTCCGAAGAACCCATCATCAGCTTGAGTGCCCGCCTTGGGGCCGACGAGCTGGGTTGGCTTGAACTTCAAAAATTTATTTTTCGCGTTTAAGAAATAACACTCTTTTCTAACACTTCCTATTTGATGTCTGGGTTCTAAATTACGTATTGCCTTTGTCAATATATTTTTAGACCGACCACCTCATACCGTTATTCTTAAGTGAATGTTGCACTTTTTGCGCTATTTTCAAGATTGGCAATTTTTTCCTCGAAACACCGCGACAAATATTATACAAAAAATATTTTTATAATGAACTTCAATTCAAGTGCTATCAATACAAGTGAAATTTATGCCTGATAATTTTGCCCTTTTACGAGGAAAAAAAGGTGAATATCGGCATTTTAGGCAATGTTTAGTGCCACAGAATTGCAAGAAAAAGTTGAAATTACATGCAATTATCGATTTCGGTATATAAAGGGACCTAATTAGTTACTAAAAACAGTGTTATTTTACAGCCTAGTTTCAAAACTGCCAGGAAAAAAATGCCGTCAATAGCCTTTAAAACCAGTTGTTCGCGGTAATCAAGGGGTCGCCAAAAGAGCAAAAAACATTTTACTGCAAAAATATATTGGAAAGGGCACTTTTACGTCGCCCTAAGTGCCTACAAATTTTTAAAACCAAATCCGTGATGGTCGATTTAGGGGC
>JAZHYW010036297.1:0-16463 GCA_037355805.1 Ixodes ricinus
AAAAAGCAGACCGATTAGTCAAAGTGCCTGATTACACTAGAGCGCTAGACGAAAGCATTTTAGATCACCTCGAATTATCATTTGACAGTTTTTGTGAACAAAGTGAACGTGCATTAGATATTAACGATATATGGCTGTCATTTAAGAATGCCGTTCTCTACTGTATAGAAAGGTTTATACCGACACGTTGCAAACGAATACAAAAAATAATCCTTGGATTACTCGGGAGGTTTTGCATCTCAAACGTAAAATAAACAGAATTAGAATTCAAAACCAAAGAACAGACAAACCTAATATAACACAACTTCGAAAGCAATTAAGGTCAATGATTCAGGAGTCAAAACGATATTTCCATAATGTGACATTAGACAAATTTTTAGTGTCCGATCCTATTAAATTTTGGCGATATATGATCAAATCAAAACAGCCAATTAATACCATAACACAGAACGGAACAGAAATTGATGATCCATTCGAAATTGCTAGCTCATTCAACGAATACTTCTCATCTGTGTATACCACGGATAATAACCAAACTCCAGCAATAGAATTCTCACCGAAAAACATTCCGAGTGTTACAATCTCTAAAGAAGGCATTTTTGCAGCATTGCTTAACCTTGACACTAAAAAATCTGTAGGACCAGACATGATTCCAAACATTTTCTTGAGACGGTATGCAGAATCCTGCTCAAATTTCTTGCTTGTAATTTTTAATAAGTCAATTGAATTAGGGCAAATCCCCGACGATTGGAAAACTGCTAAAATAGTCCCAATATTCAAAGCAGGAGATTCCCATCATGTTAATAACTACCGCCCAGTATCAATTTTGAGCAGCAGTGCAAAAGTGATTGAGCATATTTTGTTTAAGCATATTGTCTCTTTTCTCGAAGAGAATAACTTTTTTAATAAAGGCCAACACGGTTTTAGACGTAATCTATCTACAGTTACGCAACTGGTGCTCACTGTAAATGATTTCGCAAAATCAATTGACTCCGGATATCAGACGGACGTAATTTTTATAGATTTTGCAAAAGCGTTTGATCGCGTGCCTCACGGAAAACTACTCTTCAAACTGAGATCCTTATTAAACAATGAACAGATTTTAAAATGGTTAGAAGCATATTTAAATAACAGGAAACAGTTTGTACAAATACAGGATTCCCGCTCATCCACATCAAAAGTAGAATCTGGAGTTCCTCAAGGATCAGTTCTTGCACCCCTACTTTTTCTAATTTTTATAAATGACATTACAGTAGACAGATCCGTCCAAATTCGCTTATTCGCCGATGATTGTATAATTTATAAGCAAATCAAATGCTCAAATGACCAAGTAGTGTTAAACAAAAGTTTAGAAATGATCTCAGAATGGTGTGATGATTGGCAAATGTCTCTAAATAACCAAAAATGTGCGCATATGACGATAACTAGGAAAAAAAACCACTGAATTTTAATTATACTCTTCAAGGAACAGCTTTAAATACGGTATGTGAATACAAATACTTAGGATTAATCATAACTTCAGATCTGCGTTGGAACTCACATATTGACTTTATCTCCCGAAAAGCAATGAATAAATTATGGGCATTAAAAAGGAAACTGAAGGACTGCTCGAGCAAAACAAAACTAACCGCCTACAAAACGTTTGTTAGATCTATACTCGAATATGCCGACGCTGTGTGGGATCCTTACACAAAATGTAATATTAACAAATTAGAAAGAATTCAGAAGAAGGCATTAAGATTTATATTTAATAAGTATGGCAGAAACACCTCGATTTCGGAGCTTTATGAACAGGCCAGCCTTCCGCTTTTAGAAAAACGTAGAAAGATCAATCGACTGAAATTTATTTTTAATCTAATAAATGGGAACTACAACTTAGATTATCAAGATTACTTTCACTTCAACACATCTAGGGTCACAAGAAATAAACACAGTAAATCAATCACTGAAATAAAGTGCAGGACTGACTGTTACAAATACTCTTATTTTCCTCGTACTATTCATGCCTGGAATGCGTTACCCGAACAAATAGTCTCTTCAAATAGTTTGACATTGTTTCTAGCATTGATAAACGAATTACCAGAGTTTTGAGGTTTCAGGCCTTGATACCCCTTCAAAGAATATATTTTTTTCTTTTTTGCTCTACGTGTGATCGTGATTACACTTGTGAAGTGCTTGTTTTTTGCTTGTTTTTGTTTTTGTTTTGCTGCGCTACCACACTCTGTGCTTGTTTTTTCGTAAACCTTGATCCATGTATCCCTCCTACCTTGGCTGCCCTACGGCGGCCGGTAGTATCAATAAATAAAATAAATAAATAATAACTGTGGTGTGTTTAATGAGACAGATATTGTTACCGAGAATTACTGTGGAGTCATACGTAATCTCGGAGTCATCAGAGCTCAGCAAACGATAAGTTAGAAGGCCTTTACAGGGGACATTCGCATCGTTTTAACCGTTTGTACATTGTGCTTCTGGCGAAAGCTTTCTTTGAACTGATGTGAGGGCATCCGTGACAAACTGGAAACTGGAGGTGCCGTTCAGTCGCTGAACGTGTCATTTATTTAACAACCGAAGCAAGTGACGTCGGTAAAGTCAATAATGCTCCGGCCGATTTTTTTTTTTTAAATCGTTGTTTGAACGTTTGACGAATGTCTAGTTGATCTCGAAGTATCCGATATAATAATCGCAGTGCACGTCATAATATACTCGCCCTCGAGCACCGCGTACAAGCTTCCTATTTTTGCGTGTTTCTCCCTTAGAGTTGCGTGTATTGCCTGTTGTCAGAGCGACGGCTGCCGGTGATGCCAGTGAAGGGCTCCCGATCCGCGATCCAGACTTGCACTGTGAGAGTTCTAATGCATTGCACCCGCGGTGTCGCTGCACGGAGAACAGGCCCCAAACGAACTTCCCGAATGCACCGAGTGCAGACTGATGCTGTCGCAATAGATGTTGCAGAAAGGTACCGACCTCAAACCGAAACTAGCGCATTTTTTGTTCGACGTGATGGTTGGGAATGCGAGAGCGCAGTCGCTGCCATCGTTTATCTATAAACGTTGGTTGCTGCAACGTGTAACTTATATTTGCGATGACTTCCAGTTAAGCAAATCGGCTGTCAGAGATATCTACAGACGGCGTAAGTTTCCGAAACCAGCTGACAACAAAACAGCATACACTTGAGACAATTGATGGCACTGTACGCCCAAGAGCTTGCTTCGTTTTAATGCATGGTATTATGAGTGAACCACTAAAAGGATATGAACTAAATCTAGTCGGTTGGAATATCTAGCAATACATTTCGTAAGACGTTCTATTTTTTGGTGAGGGCGTTGAGAACGAGATCTTTCTCGAACAAAATACGACGGGGCAAGATAGCTGTTGTTCAAATATGACTTTGCTCAAGCCTCGGGCAACGTCTCCATGTTTGGCTTTCCCGGACGCTGAGTGAATGCGTCACTGGTTTCTGCTGTGGAGCCTTGTCGACAAATGTTCTACTTTTCACCCGCACAGCGGATGATGTGAGATCTCGCGGCCTCTGTGTTTGTCCTGAGCCTTTCATACTCACACTGGTAGGTTTCAGCGTCTGTACGGCAACATAGCGACTAAAATTTTGCAAATAAAGCTCCGGGTCGTCGATTACTCCCTTCGGTTCGCGCTCATTAAGTGCGATCGAACGACGTCGTGTATCAAAGTTTAAAGCCTCGACGCATTGCGGCAGCGGGTGTTGTAGGCACCGTAGCAGTGAGATCGGTCGACTGTTTGAGACACAAAATATACCTTTTCTTTCGGTTCCGCTGTACGAATGCCTTATCGTAGCAGACGAACTTCCGTCGTCTGCTCTCGCTTCTTGTCTGAGCGAGGCATGACGAGATTGAATTTCGGCTCAACGGCTGCTACAGAGCCCAAAGACAACGCACAGCGGCGTGAACGCTCGCTTCCCCGCGCTATCTCGGGCTCGCACACCGCCTAGGGATCGCGGGGATTTTTCGTCAAAAGTTGCGAAGCTGAGCGCGCGCAGAGGAGGAAACTTTGTGGCGTTTTTGGTCACTCCCCGTTACGTCAGAAAGCGAAAAATGTTTTGTTTTAGCGAGTTTAGCGACACAGTATTCTACTTATTCTAACAAAGTTCAGACCAGGGATTAAAAGCTAGAGACTGGAAACACGCAAAGATTATTCCTGTTTTTAAGTCTCCAGACATCATTTCCCCTACAAATTATCACCCCATGTCCCTAAGAAGCCTACCCCGAACGCTCCCTGAACATGTTATTTAAAGTCACGTTGTTAGTTACCTCTTAGGTATACAGTTTTCCTTGCTGACTAGCCCGGTTTCCGTAAAGAACGATCCTTGAGAGACTCAGTTTTTTTTATTTCTTAAAGATGCGCACGACAGCATCCACTGTCGTACAAAACATGGATGCTATTTTGTTGATTTTTTAAAGGCGTTGGACCGTGTCCCTCAGCTGCGTTTAATAAAAATAAATATTTTCAAGCTCTTAACGTCCAGCAGTCATTTCTCGTATGGATCAAGGATGCATTGATTGGAAACACTCGACTTTGCGGCAGAACCCATTCAGTCTCAGTTCGTAATAAATAATCTCATAAAATTATATTAAAATGAGGAGTTCCTCAGGGATCGGTCCTCCACCCATCTTCTTTTATTAATTTATATAAATGATCTCTCTAATTTAACCTGCTCCGAAATCAAAATTTTCGGAGATGACGGCGTTTTTTAGGCGCATAGTTACCAAATACGATCGCTTGGCACTGCAGCCTGACATACATTCTATGACATCATCGGTGCGAGAATTGACAAATGAGTATCGACACTTCAAGAACTAAATTTCTGACATTTTCCACGCAGAAAGCGATGATCATCTTCTGACTACCAAAAAAAGCGTCTCGATCCCGAAAAAGTAGACGATTATAAATATTGCCGCCCGCAAGGCCAAGAAAGCATCGCTCGGTCACGGACTTCTAGAATTAAGGTTCGCGTTTATTCTTGCTCCAGAAGTAACCTTTATCATTTATCCATGCTTTCTTGTTCTCGAAAGTGCCCGTTCATTATCTCCCCGAGCGCGCGACGCTCGAACCTTCGTTGCCGAATTCTCGAGATAGGGACGCACGGTAGATAAGGAGCTGCCCGCGACTTTGTCGAGTCGGCGTCGCTCTCGCTTGCTGTTACGCCGCCAAATCGCCGCCCACGCTTTCCTGCAGCCTAAACGCTCGTTCTTTATTTCGTTTGGCACATAGTTCGTCGATTAAACGTCTAATTTTCAGGTAATTGTTCGTGGTCTCGTCATCTCCATTCGTGACAATATCTAGGTGTAATAAAAACCTAAATTTAGATTGGAATTAGCATATAGAATACATTGTGTGAAAAGCACATTGTACACTGGTTTATCTTAGAAACAAAACATATTCAGCACATATTTATGTTCGGCTGGAAGCTTACATGTCCTTCATTCGTTCGAGGGTAGAATACGCTGGCATAATATGGAGTCCTTGGCAAGGTTACGTCCTTATAATGGTCGAATGTATCCAATACAACCCCTCAATTTATTTTTGAAATTATTTTCTCTATTTACGTCTAGTGTGACTGTTCTCAAATCTAAACCTGATCTCGCAGCTTGATGCGTTAGACTCAAAGTTTAGCGATTTACCCTTCTCCGCCGAATATACAACCATAATGCGCATCTTAATCTTAAAAGTCAGCTTTTACTTCCCCCTCTCCTCTCCCCAACCGAATGTTTTTCCTAGGTACGATCACCACCACAGAATCCGGATGCCCTCATGCCACACCAAGCAGCCTTCCGAGACTTTTTTTTAAATCTGTTTATTAAGAATTGCAATTACCTGCCCGAGAATGTGGCAAATATATCTGATTATTGTAAATTTAAGAGTGCTTGCGGAGAAATATTTGAAATATTTTAACCCTATGTACTACTTTAAAATGTAAATATTGCTTCTTTAGTTTCTTTTTAGAAGAAGAGTTTGTTAGATCTTTTTTATTGTGTGTGTGTTGCACTCAGAAGTATTTATTATTGCGTCGGTCCTCTTCATGCATTGCCTTTTGGCTGCATAGTGGTAATTAAATAAAATGAAATCATGTAATTTGGAAAGAGAAAGACAGGAAGCGGCTTCCCGACCTCTGTACGTAGCCGGCGTCCTCCCGCCGGTGACTTACAGGTGTATGGAAAAGTAGGGATGTCTTAAACGTGTCGGTAGGAAATCCCTGCTCGAACATGTACCACCGAAGTTACTCGTAAATAAATACCTAGACTAAAACGTTTTGTTATTTAAATATTTAGTCAACCGGGTCAGAAAGGGCTATTGATACGGTCTGCTAATTTACAGTCAAATCGAGAGCTATAAAAAATCGGCGGAGTTGCCGTTTAGGGCTTGGTTAGCGCACCTGGCTTACCAAAGTGAATATTTTCAATTCGGGTTTTAATTGTGCGTCACAAAGCTCATCCACCTTACTCGCAGAGGCTATAGAAAAAACCCGCATCAACAGAAAAGCTAAAAGATCTGTATACTTTCTTTTTGTTGTAGTTATTCTGGACGCTTTCTGACGCACATCGACAAAGGCAACATGGTCCAATACCAGACGTATTGGACTGTGGCTCGTGCACGATGAAATGCTACAGCGCCGCTTTCATGGTCGCGTCTTTGGAGCTTCGCAGGCGGGGGTGAGTTTTTCTAGCTGACCATGTCCAGTGCTGCCGTGCTTCTGCTCGCACCACTCGCAGGTGACGTCAGACGGCGGACTAGATGCAGCGGGCGTCGGAACAGGAAGATAATATTGGGCTTGCGAACTTCTTTTGCTGAGCAGCCAAGCGAATCCATTAGTAATGGGCAGGTCACCGTTCTAGGGCGAGTCGTGTGCTCCAATAAAATTGTGTAACGCAACGTGAATACTGCTGGGAAAATATAAATTTTAAATTATAATATACGTGTGTAATTTAAGTACTTTTAGGACCTCTTTTTTATTCAAGTGTTCTTCTAAAGCGGCGGGAGTTTCTATATCTCTCTAAGAACAGGTATTCCTTGTAATCAATCGGACCCTCACCCACTGAGGCACAGACCGCGGTTGATAAAAATTAACATTTCGAAATTAATCCTTTAAAGCCGATATTTATAGGATAAAATATAACTTACCAGAACAATGGTGAGTGCCAAATAATTTACTAATTGTTCCCTCCGTTTAAACACATGGTAATGAGGCTCATCCACCATCACGTGGACTTCAACCAAAAATTGATCCGGTACGTGTGTCATAGATGCTGCACCTGAAATTAAAAAAAACGTTGTTATAAAAAGCTCGAGAAGAAAAATGACCAGTTTTATTTGCCTGCATTCGCAAGAATTAAAAGACAAATTTTGAGGTTCATCGTCATTGTGAAATCGTTCTACCTGGTTTATTTAGTGCGCTCTGTGAGACATGATAAAATGCATATTTAGAGAAACAATTTGTTGTAAAAAGTTATGGATATTTTTTGTTCTCGTTCATTCAATACAATATTCAGTGTTCAATTAAAACTTAAACAACCTTTATATGTGATGATGCCGGTTACGGCATTAAAACGTAAATTTGTTGTTTTTATGTTACTCGAAGGTTGTGCCAAAGGTATTTGGAGATACATCGTGTTCGTAACTATTTCTGACACGACTGCTTCTGGTTGTCATTTTTGTCACGATCGGCCGAGATCGCGGACGAGGAGCTCGATGCACACGCCGAGAAGAAAGACGACCCGCCGCTTGGTGATGATGAAGGATGACTGGCCGCAAGCGGCTGTGCTCGTGGGCGTTTGGATGGATAGATGGATGCTAACGGCTATACTCTTTATATCGGGCTGTAGCTTGCGCCACCTAGCCTAGCAGTTAAGAACCAAATGTATGCTTTCTTTCCTTCGCCAATTTGCTTACCCTCTGCAATTTTGTGACTATCACCAGGCGGTGTGGGAAATCACCAGGGTTATATCCCATCCCATCGCCAGCCTTCCGCACGCGGAATCTCGCTGGCGTTCTTTGCTGTGGCCTGCATAGTCAGCGCTTCCTTCACGGCGTCGTTCAGCGAGGGATCGGGGAGCTCCAGGTGTCGCGTCTGCATGGGTGGGTTGTTGATGCCGCAGACGAAACGGTCCCGGAGCACCGAGTTCAGCTGATCGCCAAAGGCGAAGGTACTCGCTAGCCCTCGTAGCACAGGGACAAACTGTCCGAGGGTCTTCTCTTCGCGGCGGCTCCGGGTGTTAAAGCGAAACCACTCGATTAGTGTGGAAGATGCCGGGATGAAGTGCGAGCGCTGCGTGGTGAGGAGCTCACTGATGGCGTTTTAGTGTGCGGTGTGGCCGGCTTGAGGAGCTCGAGCAGAATTCTGAGGACATGGCTCCCGCAGCTGGCCAGGAAAATGTCCCGCTCGTTCTCCGCGGGCATGATGTTTGCACGGAAGAACAGGTGGACTTGCTCTTCGTAGACTGGCCAGGCGGACCCACCTCCCTCGAACGACTCAAGCATCCCGTACAGCGGAGTGCGCTGTGCCTCTTCTCTCGGTTGCGCGGGCCGATCCGTCGGCGATCCTCGTCGCCAGTCTCACAATCGCCGGAGATCCCGTGCAAGAAGAAGTCGAGGCACCCGTCGAGAGAAGAGTAGACCCGCAGCCTGGTGATGATGAACGACGACTGACCGCGAGTGGCTGTAGTCGTCGGCGTTTATTTGCGCAGTCATCAATGTTGCCGGACGAGCCTGGCGGGCCTTACAGGGTTAGGCCTGGAAGCGCCACATGCTTGTCATGAGTTAAAGATAGGAATTTAAGTTTCAAGATCTTCTACACTTCTTCAAGATCTTCTACACCTTTCTACACTTCATTTCTCAGTGCATCCAGCTCATCTCCTCTCATCTGTAATCTTTCCTTCAATGACCTTGTTATGCTGGTAAACCTTGCGGCCCAATTTATGTGCAGTGCCAGGGTGGCACCTTTGCACATTAGACAAGGTACGTGCCCGGTTGAACTCCGGGTTTGGCTGGGTTTCTGGCACCCTCGGTGGCGCAGAATTCGAAGGTCGGAGTTTTAATGCAGAATTCTAAGGTCGGAGTACTGGAACAAGGTACGGTTTTTCAAAGACTGAATGTGGGCTGCCTGCGGTGTAAAAGATGGAAACGTGGGGCGGCAACGCAGGTTCTTTGAGGAAATGAGTAGGAACCTGAACAATGTCCTTGAGTTTTTGTGGCAGCAGGTTCGTCCACATCTACCGAAAAATACCAAGGTTACCCCTACTGCCGGTCGTTTCACGACCCTTGGAAATGCAGATATAGCACCCGAGCTTAGCAAAACACTGGGTCTTGTACCCAAGCTTTGCACTCGACCTTCACAGCGTCCCCTGGAGCTGCTTACCTTAGCCCGGAGAGTGGCTGTCCGAACAGATGAGGAAGATAGCCCCGTTGCATTTCGGAAAGTGTGGAATGTCTCCTTGCGGTGCGGCGCCCAGAGGTCCTTCATCAAAAACCGCTCATCGACTACCTCACTGATAATCAAATACGTGTTTTTGAAGCGGATAAGGAAGGTTCTTTTGTAATTGTGGCAGGAAAAATGTTTAACAAAAAGCCTAGTGAAGCAGTTAAAAATAACTTTCGCCCTGCGCAGATAGTCCTGAAGAAGGTACTGGTCAACCAGTGCAGCTGTGTGTAAGCCTGTCGCTAAGCCAACTGGCCGGAAAAGTTAAAAAGGCGGAAAGATTACATGTTGAAGTTTTCTTCAGCGCCAAGACGCACAAGGACGCCTGCGCGATTCGTGCCATCGTCACCGAGAGAGGCACATGGCAGCGCCAGGTGTCTGCCTACCTGCAAAAACACTTGTCGGATCTCCGAATTAGGGACCCTTTCCTGGTAGAAAGTTCTGAACAAGTTGTCAAAGCTCTGAAAGCTGATCAGTTTGCCAAGCTTTTGCGCGTTTAGCAATGATGTTCACTTCCCCATCACTTTTTACGTGACACTGTGATAAACCTGCATTGAGGAGAATGATGAACTATCCTTCCAAAACTAGAGTAGAGTCTACACAAAGTGCTTTCTTCAACTGTTAACGTTTTATTTAAATTCTACGTTCATAAGATTTTATGATGATGTTTTTCTTCAAAGGTCCGTAGTGTGTATAGGCGCGTCTGTTGCACCAGTCCTAAGCGATATTTTTCTTGACAGAGTTCATAGTTTATTTCACTAGCCCTAAGCTCTGCTGTGACAAAGGTGTCTAGCTATGTTGACGACTTCTTTCTGATAATTGCGTGGAACAAGATGTAGTTACTGGTGTTCTCAACATTTTTGATAAGCGCAGTTTTTTCTCAGGTACAACAATGAAAAATTTAGGAAAGGTGTCTTAGAATTTCTGGACCTTTCGCCTCTCACTTTACACCAACCACTTATGCTGGTCCTCCCCATGTTCGAAAAAGGCATTTTACCTTACGCGTCTGCACAATCACAAATTGTAAAGAGGGGTATTGCACTTTCATGTTTTGGCTCTGCTCTAAAAAGTATTGTTTTTATGGTATTAAGGACAGCTTTAATGCCAAAATTCATAGACTCCGTTCTTCCGGGTTTCCCTGGCCGGTGTTAAGTGAAGTGGTGAGTGTCTTCGTTAAAAGGGTAAATGAAGGATTAAGCCCTATGCGCGATGCTGAGAAACAAAGGGTGGTAGTAGTACCGCACTTGCACAAGGTATCGAATAACCTAAAGCATGTAGCTAAACGAAATTGCGTACCGGTTGTTTTAGAGCGCAGCTCTTAGGCGCCCGTTTCCGGCTTGAGCGGCGTCGCCGCCGCCGTCGCGGTCGGCGTCGGCGTCGGCGTCGGCGTAACCGCGCGGTGTATGATGGGTAAATTTCCCGCTAAATTTAGCGGAAAATTTTCCCAACTAAATTTAGAGGAAAAAGATTCCCACTAAGCCTAGCGGAAAATTTTCCCCGCTAAATCTAGCGGAAAATTTTGCCTGCTAAATTTAGCAGAAAATTTTGCCCGCTAAATTTAATAGAAAAGTTCCCCGCTAAATTTAGCGGAAATATTTCACCGCTAAATCTAGCGGAAAATTGTCTCCACTTATTTTAGCGGATAAAGTCGCCCCTCAATTTAGCAGAAAAAGTTCCCCGCTAAATTTAGCGGAAATATTTCACCGCTAAATCTAGCGGAAAATTGTCTCCACTTATTTTAGCGGATAAAGTCCCCCTAAATTTAGCAGAAAAGTTCCCCGCTAAATTTAGCGGAAATATTTCACCGCTAAATCTAGCGGAAAATTGTCTCCACTTATTTTAGCGGATAAAGTCCCCCTCAATTTAGCAGAAAAGTTCCCCGCTAAATTTAGCGGAAATATTTCACCGCTAAATCTAGCGGAAAATTGTCTCCGCTTATTTGAGCGGATAAAGTCCCCCCTCAATTTAGCAGAAAAATTTCCCGCTAAATCTAGCGGAAACTTTTTCCCGCTACATTTAGCAGAAAATTTTCCCCGCTAAATTTATCGGAAAAAACTCCCCGCTAAGTCTAGCGGAAAGTTTTCCCCGATAAATCTAGCGCAACATTTTCCCCGGTAAAATTAGCGGTGAATTTTTTCGCTAAATTTAACAGAAAATTTTTCCCTAAATGGGGGCGAGCAGGAGAGGGGAGAGGCATAGCCCCCTCTACATATTTTCCCCTCTTCCTCCTCAAGAGGTCCGCTCTAATTCGGCGTTACCGGGAGTTCTACACGGCTTTCATTTTTTTTCCAGACATCCAGATAAATGTGCAACGAAACACGTCTCACAGTATGGGCCCTGTACCTGGTGTGTGGTGCACAGCATTCCGTTGTCATGTGGTAGAACTTATGTGGGACAGACTGGACGGTGTATTAACGACAGGCTTTGTGAACATTATCTATCACTTAAATCCAACGTAGGTGGTCACTTGCCTTTATACTGCCGGCATTGTTCATGAAGTCAAACTCTGGCTAACACTAATATTATAGGTAGATATAAGGCAAGAATTAAAAGAAAAATTTATGAGGCGTTTATTATAAAAGGTTTGGGACAGCGCTGTGTGAGTCACTCATCACTGGCTTTATCAGAAAAGGAAATATCTTTTTTAAAGCGTTAAAGGTCTAAAACTATCGCCTCGCGCTCCGGGGTTCGCTAGCTATTAGCACGGGAATTCATATTCTGTGTCATTTTCTTTCTTCTCCTCTTTGGACGATACAATGTGTTGTGAGTTTCAGCGTCTTTCTTATCTTCTGTTTTCTTCAACAGTTTCCTAACGTTGTTCGCTGATTTTAATAATGTTCGAGATTTCCTAACTTAATTACAGAAAACAAATGTGCAATTATAAGCTAAAACTTTCTCATTTTTCTACATAGTCACTATATACTCCTAATCATTTTTGACAATATCGACAACACGACATCACAACACCTGTAGTCACATTGTTTCTTACATTTGTAAATTTATTTCATTATTATTTCTACTCTTCATAATTTTTCATTTACTTGCATTTCCGTATGTGCTCAGCAAGTTGGCTAGGAGGAGCTCCTGCGAACGAGTTATGGAGTTATCTGCTAGTCTCTGCATGCCTCGTGTGTTCCTTCCTTTTTCACACAAATAAATATAATTAATTGATTAATTAAATTTTTGATTGACTCAATGAGTGATTGATTGATTGTTTGACTGCGTGGTCGCGGAAATTATTTCTTGGCAGTCTGTGAAACCAACAGAGATCATTGAGATCAAGGCCAGGGTAGTGGAGAAAAAGTGAAATCGATTTAAAACTATTTTTTAAATAAACTTTACGGTCAATGGCGCACGATAAGCTGAAGCGTTGTTAGTATGCATGATCACAACTTGAGACTTTTCCTTTCGTGTCTACGGCGAAATGCATTTTTTTCATAATCATTTTTGCAGAATGAAACCATCACTGACGTGCCCTCCGGGATAGATTGGGTGAGGATGGCGCCTTTATTCTCCTCGAACATGGCCACAGGCGCACCGGCGGTAGCACGCAACATCTGTGACGGACAGTTGCAGTGCGGCCATTGTTGTTTCTGGCTCTTGGTTTAGGGATTGGAAAACCGCCTGCAACTTTCGTTCTTTTGGACCATTGATAAAATTAAACCACTATCCACGACGTCATTACGCGAAAAAATCGCCGAAGCACACGCATTTGCCGAAAACATATAATTACTCGCTGCTCGCGGAATGTAAAAGTCGCCATTTTTAGTATTTGAAACAATTATGAGACCAGGACCTTCTTTATTTTTACGACCAATCCACTGCAAAGCCCTAGACGTCGGGTTTGACGTCGTCGTCTAGGATGTCGTCCTTCAGCTGATAAACCCACGCTCCGCATACTCAGAGGAGCTGTGCGCACATATTCAGATTTACGCCCCAGAAAAGAAAGAAATTATCGGCCGATCATCAATGATGGTAGTGAAACAGCTTGAACATTAAACAATTAAACAGAGAGAAGATTAAACGATTACACGATTACACAAAATAAAATCATTCAATCAATTTCGAAGTGGGGCGCTACGGTCGCACAACACTAATGTTTGCGTGGTAAACCATTCATAAAATAAAGTGTTTACGCAAAATTTGCTTCGTCGCATTCACAGTGAGCTGCGTCGTGAGCCTCAAGGCGAATACTGTCATAGTTTTTAGACAGCCAAGAATAGTGGTTTCTGTACAAAACTTATAATGAATAATACCAGTATCTCAATAGCTAATTCGTGCAAGTGGTAAACAGCTCATATTTTCGTTAACACTGCGAAGTCTGAGGCGCGCGAGCGCTGATATATAGGCGATACAATTGCCGCTCAGCTGTTGCACCGGCTCTGCTAGTGCTTTCTTTCAATCAGCCTTTGTTAGGACGCGGTTTCTACTGACCCGGTCCAGATGAATCTCGAACAAAATTTTACTGCGGCGAAAAGTTCGAAGCCGTGAAAGCCCTGCCGATAGCAAAATCATTGCGAGACGGCGTCTCAGAACACTTAAGAGAACCGCAAAAACGGCAGATAGAAAGTGATGGATAAAATTAAATAAACGAACATAAATACAACAGAAAACAATGTAATTTGGAGTACCGAACAAATTACAAGTTCAATGAGCTAAAGCCCCCTCTGGCTTGCTTTACAATAAAGCGATTTGTGAGAGAATAATGAAGGTGATGCTTCGCCTGCTCGAACTCCTACAAAGGAAATTATATGTGTAGGTAAGAAACATTATTAAGACTAGTTGTTTACTCGCGATTATTTTTGTCTACAAATGCTCGGACGCGCCATTCGTGTGAAAATAGTCGAGCGTGCATTTATTCTATATTAATAATTGAAAACGAGCATGTAGGTGAATAGACACGAATACATGAAAGGATAAAACAACGAGGATGGGGACCGAAACAGAACATCCTTCATTAAGCAAGAACAAAGAATGACACCGAATATAGAACTGCCCCCCCCCCCCCAAGTTTTCAACATTATCTAAGGAGGAAAGCAGAAAATAGACGAAAAAGCGTAATTTACAATAAATATATACGTTCAAAACAGCACTAGCGTCGCTACGATGTATCCGTAGTCTAGTTATTTCTGGTGTTACGAATTCGACCTCAGCCGTTTTCAGTGATACTGAAGGTGCAGAAATATCGTTGTTGACAGTCCCTATGGAAATTTATTCAATGATTTCTCTACCAATCTTGTTGTTATGCCCGCCCAGTATCCTAGTATCGGATAAACTAGGAGCACAGTCATCGCACGTGCGGCTGTGAATGACGATTGGGAGAAAGGCGGCTCATTTGAAGCTGCTTCGAAGTTGTGTTCTCTGAGTCGATGGTTAGCGAATCTCCCAGTCTGTTTCAATGTACTGACTGCAGCTGCTTATTGGAATTGAATAAACATGTCTTTCTTCACACTGTACGAAATGTATGGCATGTTCGAAATTGCACCCTCTCGGACTGTCACTCTCATTTACGTTTTTACACATCTGCTTAAGGCGCACACGACAGAAACAAAAACGCCCTTGTGTCAAACCTCAAAGCGACAGATATTACCTGATGAGCAAAATTGTGCATCTAGGAAAGAACAGTGAAACGACCTTTCTTTTGTCAACAGCTTTCAGAAGTTGTGACCTGAGAATGAAGTTCTCAAGGGTGGAAGGAAACGTGTCCGCAGCTTTTATAAACCTCTGATGCTGGAACTTGAGGCTCTTCTTGCAGAAATGTGCACCACTTGAAGAATGAGGACATGTGAAGCGACCTCACTATGGCACGCTTAACTGACCCGGAATAAGAACTGGTGAAATGGAGGATTGGTTTCTCCGATCTCTGCTGGAAGGCAACTTGGAGCATCAGAGGTTGATAAAAGCAGGTTCTCCTGTGAAACTACTTCGTTACGCCCTTGAGAGATTCATTCTCAGGCCGGAACTTCCGCAAGCTGCTGCCAAAAAGAAAGGTCGTCTCGCTGTGCTTCCTACATTCACAATTCTGCGCACTGTTTAAGATCTATCGCCGCCAAGTTCGACACGAGGGTGGTTTTTCTGCTGTCGTATGCGCCTTAAGCAGATATGTAAAGAGTAATTGAGAGCGACAGCCTTAGAAGGCGCAATGTTAAATAGGATATAAAGTTCGTAGAGTGCGAAAATAGAAAGCTGTATTCAAATTCCACTACGCTGCAGCAGTCCGTACATCAGACCAACTGGGCGATGCGTTAACAAAAGACTCAGAGAACATGAACTTAGAGGAATCAAAGGCTTCAAATAATTTTTTCACCCAATCGTCGTTCCCACAAGCATGTGCGATGACTGTGCTTTTTTCTCTGATACTAGAATACTGGGCGGGCACAACAACCTATTTGGTAGAGAAATAATTGAACCTTTTGCGAGGACACTGCCAGCAACAACATTTCCGTGCCCTCATTGTCAGTGACAAACACATAGGTCGAATTACAGACACCAGAGGTGACTAGATTACTCATATCGCCGCGACACTAGTATTTTTAAACTTTTAAGTATATAGTAAATTTTTCTTTCCTCCACCGATTTTCTTCTTTCACTCTTCAATAATTTTAAAACTTTTGGGAAGCAATTTTATATTTTTAGCCTTCTATGTTCTTGCTAAATGAAAGTTATTTTCACATCGTAATCCTCTGTGTTTTATCCATGTATGTATTCGTATTTAACTACATTTTTCCGGCTAAATTATATATATATATATATATATATATATATATATATATATATGCATACACGCATGTATATATTACCTACAGATTTCTAGCGTGTATTGATGTCAACATTGTTCTGAGACATGGCACGCCACGCGCAATAATCTCAGATCGTGGTACATCGTTCATGTCTCATCATTTGAGAAACTGTCTGGCGAAGCATGACGTACGACATTCTCCAACATCCGTGTATGATCCTCAAACGGACGGTCTAGTTGAAAGGAACAACCGTACACTTACGGATATTTTGTCCG